>JAOSYY010000010.1:6568320-6578815 GCA_025727935.1 Hebomoia glaucippe
CCGTATTAAGATTTTTAGTTAAATTTTTCATATCGATTCTCATTAAAATAATTGGTAATATGCGTTGCTTCGTGAATAAATAATGTCTATACGGAGCATGGAGTTTGATCATGTCCAGGTGTTCCACCTCGTGCACCTGGAGTGCCCCGCGCAGGTGGAGCGCGACGACCCTGCCGCCAAGAAGCAGAGGCCCGACGCCGACGCCAGGCCCGCTGTTTTAGGTAACTCGCTAATACACATACATCATTGGCAACTACTAGTTGCAATTAACTAACAATCGTATTTTTTCAAATCGGTTAATAGTAACACGGGTGATATTGAAAGATTATATTCATTTTTACCACATCCAAATCGGTCCTTCCGCTTCGGAGATAAAGCGGAACTAAAATCAGACAGTCAATAAGTTTCTGTTAGGTATTGTGTATAGTTTCAAATTAAATGAAATCCTGTTATTTGGATATCATCTAATATATAAAATTCTCGTGTCACAATGTTCCTTCCCATACTCCTCCGAAACGGTTCGACTGATTCTTATGAAATGTTATATACATATTCAATAGGTCTGGAAATCGGCTACTATCTATTTTTCTTCTTAATAACTTTTCTATTTTTCAGACAATTTTTTTTCTTTTTTACTTTTTTATCATATAGCATATAAAAATACATACAAACCCCAAATTTTCACCTTTTTATGTGGCAAAACGACGTTCGCTGGATCAGCTAGCAGACACATAAATTTTATTTATATATTTAGATTCATAGATAAAGTAAATGAAAATTACACAGGCAGCAACAACACGGAGAGTCGTGGCTCCCCCTCCCCCTCGGCTGAAGATAGCCCACCTCCGGAACCGACGACCTCACGTAGGGCTCTGCCCCCGGCCGAAACCGCCACAGAGGCCGAAGAGAGGTACGATGCATTGGATTAACTGGTAACCCTGCTGCGGAATTGGTAAGAGCAGGCAACACTGGAAAATCTAAATGGAAATTGTGGCGTGGACAATGTTGTGATGTAAATTATGAAATTTAAAATTAACTCGTTACGCGGTCTGGAAGGAAAGACGCTCTTCACAGTGCTTTGCGCAACATATGAGTAGTTTAATTATCTAAAACTATGTGTTGTATGAAGTGTAGCTATTTACAGCTAAGTTAACAATTTCCCCTTCATAATTAAGATATTAGTAAGCATAATATATTATATGTAACACTAGATTTATGAACCGATACAAAGTAACCCTATTAGTAGTCATTTTCAATAAATATTTCACATCGACCTTTAGGAAGAGTTAATCAACTAATTTACTTACATAAATTTCAAAATATTTATCTAGAGATGTTAAAACCCGCAACTTTATCCTACACTAGGTTCTGCCAGCGGCTTCACTCGTGTTCATTTCAATTTTTACACCTTGGGTTTATTGGGCTTTCAGTACGGATACCTAATTTTTATGAAAATATAATATAACCTTTCTCGTTAAATGTACTATACAACACTGAACTTTTCAAATCGGTCCAGCGGTTTCGAGATTAGCGCGTTCAAACAAACAAACACTTCAGCTTTATAATATTATTATTGTGCCTCGGCGTAAAGATAGCGATATTAAATAGTGTGTTTTAACAGCTCTTAATAAATACAGGATTGTCATTATCTCGAGTGACAGAGATGGCGCTCTACAGATCCGATTGTCTCTTTCTATCATATAATAATTAATTCTTGCATATCTCAATATTGTATATGGCTGAAACACTTTTATAGAAACGTCATTCATATCTATTCGATGCCAAAATTTTGACTTTTCATTAAATCTAGTGTTTGAATCTTTGAAATGTTCGTAAGGAAAAGTAGAAATATAAGCATATCATGTTATATAATTGTTATTTTATGTATGTTAATGAATGATTCTTTTTAATTAATTTTATATTGTTTTTACATTATGGTTGTGAGCTATGGAACAAAATTTATTAACTTAAAATTAATAATGTGAGATTTTTTAAGTGGGAATCTAAATAATTCATTAAGTCATTCGAAGTAACGAATACGGTTTCATTTTGTTTTGAGATTAATAGTTTTAAATGTTACTTAGGGTCAATATTTTAACAGATTGATTATTGCTGTTAAAGGTACTTTCAATTGGCAGTTGCTAGATAAAACTATAAGATTGAATATGGCCCTTTGGCGTAATTGAAGTAGAAGGAATCTTTATAGTTAAGGTCTTATAAGCGGAAGGAATGTTTTGTTGATACTGTTGTTCTGTGCCTATTTTGGCCAGGTCTGGTCTGTGATAGAGAAAGCATAAGTGTAATGTATATCTAGCTGAGTAGTTTTATTAGAATCTTGTAGACGATAAAATAAAATCCCAAAATGATGAGTTTCATTTGTATTTCCTAGTACGATTTTAAAATCGTACTACATATTAATAGTGTTTTGGATTATAAATGCGAAAATCTAAACTGATGAACTGATTATGATGAGTTTTGATAATAAGATAAATGGAGCTGTGGAGACGCTTGTTGGGTGTGTTTTTGTTCTCAAAACATAAAACTTATTGCCTCATCCAATTTCCTTCTAATTTTGCAAAAATGTATGACAGTCAATATTTACATATTATTTTTTCAAACAATTCCGGAATTGTAGAACAGAATTGATTTCAGCACAGAAAAAGCAGTCAAAATTAAAATGAAAATCTGGAAATTTTAAGAATTATTTCTTAGTATAATTTCAAAATTGTTGTTCTATTCCTTTGAATACCTAAACCTAAATTATACAAATATTACAATTACAAATATAATACAGTATTTTTGATAGCTAAGTAACCTGAGGTCCTCTTTCAGTAATGGCATCTTTAGTTTTTCTGAAAAGTTCACTAGGTTCCAGTATGTCGGGGTCTGTCTCTTCAGCGTATTCATCCAGCGTCTTTCTCAATAACTTTTTCAAATTGCCAATACCTTCGCCGTTTAAAGCCGATATGCCCACAATATTTTCAAAAGAAATTACCTTCTCTGGAATAATTTCTTCTGGTATTCTAATTCTATTTATAACATTTTGTATATTTAGAAAGGATTCCTTTATATCGTTAAAAATTGCTTCAGCTCCTTCCACATCCATTTTGTTAATGGCCAGTATAGCTGGCTTGGCCAATAATTCGGGATCATAGAGTTCTAATTCCTTGTTCAATAATAAAACTGTCTCTAGACAAGATCTGTTGGGGTGTTTTGGACTCAACTGAAAACCTTGTACGTCAGCTATGAACAACAGTAATTTAGTTCTTTCTACATGTTTAAGGAATTTGTGTCCAAGGCCTATATTAATGTGCGCTCCCTCAATAAGCCCTGGCAAATCTGCAATTGATATCTGCCTCAAGTCATTAAAGTGGATAATGCCTTTGTTTGGTTTAATAGTTGTAAAAGGATAGTTTGCTATTCTAGGCTTTGCTCTTGAAATAGCTTTTAATAGAGAACTTTTACCGGCATTTGGAAATCCGACAAGACCAATGTCTGCAATCAATTTAAGATCCAGTCGAATGTGATGTACTTGACCATAATGGCCAAGAAAGCTATTATCTGGCGCGCCACCTGGACCACCTCTAGCTACGACTACAGTTTCTCCCTCTTTGTCGATGGATCCCAATACTTTGCCGTCTTCCCTATAAATAGTAACGCCTAATGGGACTTCTAGCTTGATGTCTGCACCTGGAGATCCCACTATTCTAGCTTTCCGACTATCCTCACCGTGCCCGGCACTGATGGTTTTCGCTCGGAATTGATTTACAATCTTTATTAAGTTGGCGTCTTCTTTGCCGATACAGTAAACACAACCGCCTTGGCCACCCAAACCTCCATATTTTGGTAATCCAGTTCCTCCCGTCCCGCCTTTTACATGTAATCGTACGGTGTCAATAAATTTACTCCGTAAATATTTCCTAGGACGTTTAATCTCCTTAATATTAAACAAAATTTTGCTCAGAAATACCATTTTAAAATATATAACGTGTAACAAGTCATCAACAATAATGGCTCCAATGTATGTATATACCGATATTTCCTAATAATTAAATATTATTAATATAATATTTAACACTGATTTTAGGTTAACTTAGTAATAACAAATAACTGTTATGAATCATAATTGACAATGTCAGTGGTTAATTTGAAGAGATACTTGGAATTTTTCTTTATCTTTTATTTAGTAAATTTGAAAATAATACATAAGAAAATAATTTATTTGTTTCCTAATTTTATTATTCGCCTTATTTCTACACTACACGATTGAAAGTTACTATAAAAGTGTTTTCGTTGTACTCAACAAATGTTCAAACAAACGGACCTTGATTTAAAGATTTTTTATGATTATTATGTTCAAAATGTTAAATATTCCAATGATAGACATTATATTGAATTGTACTATTTGCCTTTTTTTTGTTTTTGACAATTAATATTTATCTATGGTCTCGTTGGTTGAGTAAAGTAAACGTCAAACGTGAGTCGTGAAACAAGTTTCCAGAAAGCCGATTATAAATTTATTTTTACTTAAGAAATTAAAAAGGATAATACACTGTGTATATTAAATGAAAGTTTTATGATCTAATCTTAAAGAATAACTTAAAATGGCTCTTTATTGTGCAAGTACGTATTGTTTTTAATGGCGCTAAAACGCACCGGTTACTTTGCAACTTTTATGTACGATCTCTGCTATGTGTAGTATTATTACGCATTCTTAGCTATCATTTCTTTTGAACTGGATGATTAAGGGTTTATTGAGTGTATTATTATTATTTTTTGTTTTATAACCTATTTGCTGCAGTATCCAATGAAGTGCCCGAAGTTCCTGTAGTGTCACCATCTTCTGGAGCTGTGTTTGAGAGGCGTATAATTGAAAAATATATAATAGAAAATGGTGTCGATCCAATTAGCGGAAAAGAATTAAGAACAGAGGACCTTATAGAAATCAAAAGTAGGTTAAGTGTTTTAATTTACAGAACATTTCATTGTTAACTAATGTGTATTCAAGTTTATAGGCTTAAGTATCTATATGCATAAAACTTTTTCCTAATGTTTAAACTTATATTTATATAGAAAAATTAACAATTACTATCAATATGATTTTGTTTTGTATTAGCCCCACCGATAGTGAAGCCCAAACCCCCCAGTGCTACATCAATCCCTGCTACACTGAAGAGTATGCAGGATGAGTGGGATGCGCTCATGCTGCATACATTTACACAACGACAACAACTGCAGACTGCTAGACAGGTAATTACATTTCTTATCTTTACACAATAATGAAGCTTGCATTGAGATTTTTTGTGCTATTATTGAACTTCCTCTTACTACGGTTAATTTATGTGCATATTAATTTTACAAAATAAACTGAGTTCTACCAAATTCATTGCGATCAGAAAAACAATGTTAGGGTTTATCAATAAGATACAATGTCCTAGTTGTTTGATGATGATTGTTCAGATATCATTCCGACTGTCTAATATGGACTGATAATATTTTATCGTTAATTATTTTCCTAGCTAGGTTTTACTTTTAGAGATATTATCATGCTGTGACCTTATTAATGTTGTTGGCTTGAAACCTCATTAGGATGTTACTATAGAACAACTAAATATTGACTCGCGGTTATATTCTACATTTTATAGGAGCTTAGCCACGCATTATATCAGCATGACGCAGCATGCCGAGTGATTGCTCGATTGACAAAGGAAGTGACAGCTGCAAGAGAAGCTCTTGCCACTCTCAAACCCCAAGCTGGTATTGTAGCGCCACAGCCCACACATGCAGTAAGTTCTTTTGTTTAGTTATTATGAGATGTGCCTTAAAATAAAGAACACATTTTTAAATTATTTAAATTATTTTCTTTTTCATGTCATACTGAAATGTTTATCAGGCTGAAGCTGCAGCTGGACCAGGTGGTGCGGTACCAATTGGTATGTCTGCGGAGGTGGTGTCACGTTTACAAGAGCGCGCGACGGCTCTCACACAGGAGAGGAAGCGCCGTGGGCGAACTGTGCCCGAGGGTCTGGTGGCACCAGAGCAAATCCGGTCTTTCCTCACACTGGCATCGCATCCTGTAAGAAAATATCTTATATTACTGGATTCTTATTTGTAATTGAACATATATTTTTTATTAATTTATTATATGAAGTTTCAAATGTTGCAAGTATCTAGTATCTAGTGTTTTTTATAATCAAATTGTTATAATTTCAGGGCCTGCACTCTGCCAGTGTGCCAGGAATCTTGGCGCTGGACATCAATCCATCAGACCACAGCCGTTTGTTGACTGGTGGTAATGATCGCAATGCTACTGTCTTCAACAAGGACACTGAACAGGTGTGTAGGAGAACATTAGTTGGATGATATGACATTTTGTTGCATCCTATTAATGTTAAAGGTTACAGTTAATATTTTTAACGTGTGTTTAGGTCGTAGCCATCCTGAAGGGTCACACCAAGAAGGTGACCCGCGTGATCTATCATCCGGATGAAGATACTGTCATCACGGCCTCGCCTGACCACACCATACGTGTATGGAACGTGCCCACGTAAGCATCTTGCACATTTGATATTTAACCGTTTCAACTGCGTCATAATATCTTTATAAATGAGATATACGTCTAAAAAGTTTTATTAAAATCCGTTCAGTATTTTTCGTGTGAAAGATTAACTATACTCATAAAGTTTCACATTTATAATATTAAGTAATTAATAGTACACAGTCTACTTATTTATTTCTTTGATTCTAGATTTTAGAAATTTCTATCTTATCTAATATATCATTTAATTTTGTATGTTTATAGTTTTTTCTACAGGGAATTTTAAAATCCCAACTTAATAGTTTTGATGGAGCCAAAACTTGAAATAAGTATAAGACATTTACAGTTCTCAAACGACCGTGTTGCTTCGTTCCCACGACGGGCCTGTGACAGGGTTGTCGCTTCATCCCACTGGGGACTATGTTCTCTCAACCTCCACCGATCAACACTGGGCCTTCTCCGATATTCGCACTGGTGCACTGCTAACTAAGGTGAGGCATTTATACAAAAGGCATTGTCTCATAAAAATATTTCATATCATAATAATAAAAGTAAAATTTATCTTGAAGATTTCATATATATATGTATATGTAGACTTGATTGTGTTGAAATTTCCTTTCCATCAGGTGAGCGACTCATCTGGTGTGAGTCTGACCACAGCTCAATTCCATCCTGACGGGCTGATCTTCGGAACGGGTACTGAGAATTCTCAGGTGAAGATCTGGGATCTGAAAGAGCAAAGCAATGTGGCAAACTTCCCGGGACACGTTGGCCCAGTCACGTCTATCTCTTTCTCGGAGAACGGTTATTACCTGGCCACCGCTGCCGAAGATGCTTGTGTCAAGTTGTGGGATCTTAGGAAGTTGAAGAACTTCAAAACTATTCAGCTGGAAGAGGGATATGCTATTAAGGTATGATTTTTTATATCTTACAGTCTTAAGCCAACAGAAAAGTTATGAGTTAATTACAACATATCAAGTGCTTTGTTAATTTTAAAATATACAAATAGTTATATAATTCTGAACTTACGATCCTGGTCTTGGACCATGATGTCGCCGATGACTTCGATGACGATAGCAGAGTCCCACAAATGTGGTTAAGCAATTGATAAGTTATCAGTGAGTAGTCAATTAATAATTTTATGTGATGCAGGAGTTGTGCTTCGATGGCAGCGGAACTTACTTGGCCGTGGGCGGTTCTGATGTGCGCGTGTACTTATGCCGCCAATGGCAGGAGTTGAAGGTGTTCAACGAGCACACAGCTGCAGCTACGGGGCTCCGCTTCGGTCACCACGCGCAGTACCTGGCCTCCACCAGTATGGACCGCACGCTCAAGATATACGGCATAGAGTAGGCTTATTGACAACACCGATTTCATCCAACACTTCTTTGATTTCCGAGGAGGACAATTTCCGTTGATTTTCCCTTTTATTAATACTTTATTCCGAGACGTGACTCAATTCGCAACCTATACTTGAGTATTGTCAATACACTCGAAACTTAAGTCACGTTTTGGTAGATTAGTCCAATGTCGGTTACAACACGATCAGTTGCGATTTTGCGATGGGCATCTCTCGTGATTTCACGGAGAATTTGACTGAACTCAATACAAAAGGACTAATAATACTTTAGTAATATAATTTTTAGGTTATGTGTTGTAGTTAGTTCATATTATGTCAATTGCTATTTTGAATAGACCAGTTTACTGTCGTTCGTCTCAAATTCTTAGCCCTGTATTCTAAAACGTGACTTAAGTCTACGTTTATACTTGAGTACGAGAGCTCTGCCATGTCTTAAGGCAAGTTTCGAGCGTGTCACGTTTTAGAGTATGGGACTGTTCTTATATAGTTTATACACAAGTTAAACAGATGTTTGAAAATTGCATTAACAGACTATTAAAGATTAAAAATTATTCTTTCATTAATATTTCAAAGCAGGGCGACCGAGTTATTTTTGCATTTTTTGTATAGAGTAGTCAGATCCGAATTCCAAGACAGGACTTGAATCTGGTTTGAAAACATTTCATGCCATTTTTTCTTATTCCGATATTTTGACAATGCTCAAGTATAGATTGAGTCTTGAGTCACGTCTTGGCATTCGGACGTTAGTTTAGGATACGTAAGTACGATAATTATAGTCTAAATGATATATTAAAATAAATTGAGTGACGACAACATGTTCCTTTTATTTACCCGCCAGTGTAACTCCCATCTCAATCGGTTGAGCCGTTTTGGAGATCACCGAGAAGAAACGTACAAACATTATTATTCTATTATAAGTACTGTATGTATTTATTTTAAATTCTAGGAGCCTTTATTATTTACAATAACCGACGTACAATAAAGACGTACAAATTACAATGAATTTTCTTTCTGCAGTGTTCACTGTTTTTAGAATTAAAACTTTTTAATCTCTTCAGCCATTGCCCTCAATAGCAATGCTTTAAAGTCATTAACGGTCAACGCACGTCAAGCTGCGTGATAAATAATAACAAATTAAGCCTCAATAAATCTTTATTACAATAATTTATTATACAATTCGCAAAATGTATATACAAATATTTTACAATTAACAAAATAACATGTCACCGAGCCCCGGGGCGAAGGCTCGCTGCGGATATCTCGAGGAAAACATAATTACAACTTAACGTATAATAAAGGGCGTTGTCTATCTACATTTTATAGATATTACTGAATTTGCCGTTTGATAAGCTACACCTGACGACCTTCGCAGCCCCCTTGGCAAAGACACGGTAAGTGGATTCACCCAAAGCTGAGCTCCATTCGAAATGTCAATATATAAGAATAGTTAGTAGATTTCATAGTTAATAAAATGGGATGCAGACGTACTGTATTAATTATCGTGTCATATAAAACAAACATATTCTAAACAGCTTGGTCTCGGGCTGAGTCAGTCTTGGAAGGACCCCTTCTCCTGGGCACCGGTAACGTACATTTAAATCAAACATAAATAGACAACGGTTCACATAAATTATATATTAACCCCGATTTCACAAAGGCTGATTGATGATTACCGAAGGCAGTTAAAAGAGAACTTTTATTAATGTGATTAAGTCTGTGCTGATCGAACAGCCTTTTAGAAATCGGGCCTAAGTTACACCACTACCAATAGACTATTCCTTTCACCTGTCGCCGTGAAATGCAAATGCAACAATTAATTAAAAGTGGTGCCCTGCGGTTCCACCCGCGGTATTTTATCAGACACTATCACTATGGAAAATATTAATTAAAAAAGTTGGTTTCGATATTAAATTTTTCGATTTTTCTGTAAATTTTCAGCTATGCTTAATATTTTTGTTTTTAAACCACTACTGTGTCCCAAAGTAAAAGTCAAAAGGATAATTGAAACCGGTCACGCCGTTCTTGAGTTTTAGCGAGACTTACTAAGAGCATAAATTCATTTTTTAAATATATAAATATTACACTATTTTACATATTCAACTTTTTATAGAATCTACGTTAAAGAAATTTGCATATGAGGTCCAAAGTTCTCTACGGTTTGATAAACACAAAAATTAATATTTACTAAACTTTTTCACTTCAACATTTAAAATTGGCGTAGAGCAATCAAAATTGATGGAATCTAAACAGACGACTGTACTTTAAGACGTGATTTTTACTCGAGCATTGTTGAAATGTCAAAACTTCAAATACAAAAAACGATTTGATGCTTAAAACTTAGATTAGGTTACCACTTGTAATATTTTCCAATTGAATAATCAACCAATAATAATTCTAGATTATTTTAATACAGTATAGAAGTAATAACGTTATAAACTATAAAATATTATAATATAATTTAAAAATAAATGGCCAACTTAATTAAATGATGTATTATAATTGTGAATTTCAAGGTTCTGCAGACTGCTTCCACTTAAGCCCAACGAATGTTCTTTTTAACGATAGACAAGGAATTTATTCAGCACGTGTCTCTAATA
>JAOSYY010000010.1:6619389-6633252 GCA_025727935.1 Hebomoia glaucippe
TATTATATACGAGTATGTAATTCAGTAGTAAGTTAATGGTAAGCCTTAAATGTTTTTATCTGTCGATGTGCCTAAATGAGTAGTGGTTTGGTTACAGCCATAGTACCAGTCTTGCTCCAAGCGCTGCAGGATCCGTCTAACAAGACCTCGGTGTGCCTCCAAACCTTACTGGACACAAAATTCGTGCACTTTATCGACGCGCCCTCGTTGGCGCTCATCATGCCAGTCGTGCAGCGCGCGTTCCTCGACAGGAGCACCGAGACGAGGAAGATGGCTGCCCAAATCATTGGCAACATGTACTCGCTGACCGACCAGAAGGACTTGATGCCGTACCTGCCCAATATCATCCCGGGACTTAAGAGCTCGCTTCTTGATCCAGTACCGGAGGTGAGATTTTATTTTATTTTCTTTAAATAGCAAAGTCAGACACTTATTAAGTGCACTTTTAGTGGGAGATACTTATGTAGATATTATATCGCGTAACTTGGGCTATTTTAGTTTCATCATTAAGTATTCATGTCTTAGGTCCGATCGGTGTCGGCGCGTGCGCTGGGCGCCATGGTGAAGGGCATGGGCGAGAGCAGCTTCGAGGAACTGCTGCCCTGGCTCATGCAGACGCTCACGTCCGAGTCGAGCAGCGTCGACCGTTCTGGAGCCGCTCAGGGTCTCTCCGAGGTCGTCGCCGGTCTCGGCGTGGAGAAGTTACACAAAATTATGCCAGGCACGTATAGTGAAACTGAGTTATCCGATGAGACGTGTCGATGAGCGGTGTCCGGTCGTCTGTCATCGATTCGCTAATTCCTTGCAGACATCATAGCGACCGCGGAGCGCACGGACATAGCGCCGCACGTGAAGGACGGCTACATCATGATGTTCATCTACATGCCGGGCGCCTTCACCGACGAATTCACCCCCTACATCGGGCAGATCATCAACCCCATCCTCAAAGCGCTCGCGGACGAGAACGAGTACGTGCGAGAGACCGCGCTCAAGGCCGGACAAAGGATCGTCAACCTGTACGCGGAGTCCGCCATCACCTTGCTCCTTCCCGAGCTCGAAAACGGGCTTTTCGACGACAATTGGAGAATCAGATACAGCTCCGTTCAGCTGCTGGGAGACCTGCTGTACCGCATCTCGGGCGTCTCCGGCAAGATGAGCACGGAGACGGCCAGCGAGGACGACAACTTCGGCACGGAGCATTCGCATAAGGCGATCATCAACGCGCTGGGTCCGGACCGTCGGAACCGCGTGCTCGCCGGCCTATACATGGGCAGGAGTGACGTGGCGCTCATGGTCCGGCAGGCGGCGCTGCACGTCTGGAAGGTCAGTTCCACTGATTGCACATCTATTCGCCAGTAGAACTTGGAACTTTTAATGGTCAGAATTCTGACATTTATAAGAGATTGAATGAGTTGACAAAACTAAAGCTAGTTTCGTTGAACGACAGGTGGTAGTAACGAACACCCCGAAGACGCTCCGTGAAATTCTGCCGACTCTGTTCAATCTGCTGCTGTGCTGTCTCGCCTCCACCAGCTACGACAAGCGGCAAGTTGCTGCTAGAACGCTCGGGGATCTCGTCAGGAAGGTACCTAAAACATTGAAACATTCTTATGTGGAGTTATTTATTAATAAAACATCTGAAGCGCGGGATGGTAATGTGTTGTTGTTCTTTAGTTGGGTGAGCGGGTGCTGCCCGAGATAGTGCCGATATTGGAGCGCGGGCTGCGATCCGATCGAGCGGACCAGCGCCAAGGTGTCTGCATCGGCTTGGGGGAGATCCTCGCGTCCACGTCGCGAGACGCCGTGCTCAGCTTCGCGGATGGACTGGCAAGTTTTGATTATATTTTTGTGCCGTGTTTTGTGTAATATGGCCTTCTAAATAACTGGATACGCCCGTTCTGCTCAGGTCCCAACGGTGCGCACTGCGCTGTGTGACGAGCTTCCCGAAGTGCGTATGGCGGCCGCGAGGGCTTTCGACAGCCTGCACGCGACCATCGGCAACAAGGCCCTCGACGACATCATACCGCCCATGTTAGAAGCCTTGCAGCATCCGGACCCCGCCGTCGCGGATGCTACCCTCGACGGCCTCAGACAGGTATCGTACGGGGTTAACTTAACGGCACTAATGTCTTGTATTCGTTAAGTAAACAAATATTTATTTATCGGTTAGATTATGGCGATAAAGTCTCGTGCGGTGTTGCCGTACTTGGTGCCTGTGCTGACGGGTGGCAGCGGTGGGACCGCCGATACGCGCGCCCTCTCCGCGTTGGCCGCCGCAGCCGGCAACGCGCTCGCCCGCCACCTGCCACGCATCCTGCCCGCCTTGCTCGCCTCGCTGCGGGCGGCGCGTGGCACCGCCTACGAGGCGCGAGAGCTGGACCACTGCCGCGATGCCCTGCTGCCCGTCACCGACGACTCCGGCGTTAGATGGTCAGTATGAAACTTTTGGTATTATGAAAGATAACTTTTTGTGAAATAGAAAATGTTCTTTAAACGCTGTTCCTCTTAGCATTATGGACGCCCTACTGGAGTGTGTGCGAACGGAGGAGGGTGAGAAGCGACGGGCGGGTGCAGCGCTGTTGTGCGCGTTCGTGACGCACACGCGCGCAGATCTCTCGTCGCACGTGAGTGCGCTGCTGCGTGGGTTGCTGCTGCTGTTCGCCGAACATGACCGCGACGTGCTGCAGATGGCATGGGAGGCGCTGTCGGCTCTCACGCGGACTCTCGACACCGAGAAGCAACTCGCGCACGTGTCGGACGTACGGCAGGCGGTGCGGTTTGCCGCCGCCGATCTCAAGGGTGACCTGCTGCCTGGCTTCTGTTTGCCGAAGGTGCGCCTGACTCGATGTTACTATTCAACGTTAGCATATTTCCTGATCGCTTCAGCGTTAATTATGTTCTCAAATCTATTCTTCCGATAGGGCATAGCCCCAGTACTACCGCTCTTTCGCGAAGCGATTCTGACCGGTTTGCCGGAGGACAAGGAGAACGCTGCGTTGATGCTGGCCGAGGTCATCCGGCTGACGTCTCCACCTGCTCTGCAGTCTTCCGTCGTGCATATAACGGGTCCTCTTATCAGGATATTGGGAGACCGATTTAACGCCAGCGTCAAGGCGGCCGTGCTCGAGACATTAGGCCTATTACTGGCAAAGGTACGTTTTGGCTTCATTTGTATTCTGTATCAACTGAATCCATTAATAGTTAATTTTGAAATCTTCGTACCATTTGGATTGACAGGTGGGCATCATGCTGAAACAGTTCCTGCCGCAACTCCAAACGACTTTCCTGAAATCTCTCACCGACAACAACCGCTCCGTGCGCATTAAGGCGGGTATCGCGCTCTCTCAGCTCGTGCTGATCCACACGCGGTCCGACCCACTCTTCGTCGAGGTTCACAACGGGATCAAGAACACGGAGGACACGGCCATCAGAGAAACCATGCTACAAGCTCTCAGGAGTATCATCACCGGGGGAGGGAAAAAGATCTCCGATCAGCTCGCGTTGAGCTTACTGGCGACCTTGACGAGTCCACCCCTGCTGGCACACCCGGACGACCCTCCGCGGGCGGCCGTCGGAGGGTGCCTAGGCGCGTTGCTGCATTGTCTCCCGCAAGCTCATCGAGACGCGGCCTTGTTACACCACATCCTGGGCGCCGGCAACACCTCCTCGGCACTCAACGACGACTGGCTCCTGCAGCACGGCAGATCCTGCGCTCTATTCGTTGCGTTAAAGGAGACCCCGGACCACGTATATCGGGATCAGTTCGAAGAGAAGGTGGACAAGACCTTGCTGGGCTACCTGGCCAGCGACAAGACTTCGATCGCGTGCAACGGCATTCGTGGCATGGGCTACCTGATGAGCTACCTCCTGCGGCAAAACAGAGCTATCCCACAGAGTATATTATCACAATTTGTTAGGGTGAGTTGCATCGTTCCAAGTTATTAGCCTTAATTTAGACCACTCAGTAATAGGCTTTTGGTTTTTAGTCTATCTTCTAGATAATGTGCGAATAAGTATAATGAGTGTCCCGTCCGGTATACAGAGCATGAACCACAACAGCAACGAAGTGAAGCAGCTCATGGCACGCGCGAGCGCAGTGCTGGGGCGCGAGGGCCTGGAGCCGAACGGGGCGGGCGCGGAACTCCTGCGGGCCCTGCTGCCGGCGCTGGTCAATGGCACCAAGGAGAAGAACACTTACGTTCGCGCCAACTCGGAACTGGCACTCCGAGCTGTGCTGCGGTTACCTAGCGATGAACAACACTATCAGGTCAGTAAAAAGCTCTTTATCCAGTTATTGTTCCAAAGACAATTTTGATGATCAGCTGAGTGCAGTTTTTGAAACAAGAGGATTCGCATCCCGCACAGTACAAGGTATTGTCTGTTTGTATTTATATGGGTATGAGTATGTAGGATTTTTATTTTTTTTTCCATCTCCGGCTACTAAGCGTTTGACCAAGTAACGCTTGAAGGGGAGTGAAGACGCGGCCTATGGGGAAGCACGCTTAGCCTTAGCTATGTTTAATTAAAACCAAAACGGGCTCAATTACATGTGGCGAATTTTGTAAAGGAAAAATAGCGTATATTTTGCTCGTCTCCTTACTTATGGAAAGGTCTTATAAAAGCATTGCAAGGCAACTCTAAGTAATAATTAATTTTAATAGCTAATAATGTGAATTGTGACACTTATCAGCTTAGCCTCGTTATGTTTATCGCCAATATCAGAGCTCTTTATCGTTTCATTTCCGGCAGACACCGCTAACTGATTCATTGCAATATAACAATCTGATTCCATGATTGAATGATGTCATGTTTATTGTAGTCATCGGCTAAAATCATGCCAAAGAAAGACTAGACAAGTAGATAATGCTAGTTGTTTCAGTACTATTGAAAATAGATAACATTTACCAAAAGTAACGAGAAATACTTGTAAACGAAAGACTACTAAATCTTATTCCATACATTATATTGTTCCAAGATGTCACGATAACAGACAGATGGACAGACAAACAAGACCATTTTATACACTACCTATCGCAGTCTTATTTTAATTTTATTGAAAATTTTTGCAATTAACCTTCACTAAGCTTATGTGCAGTGATATTCATATTTTAACCGAGTTTCTTATGAACCAGGATTGCATGTCACTACTGGAGGAGGGCGGCCGAGAGGCTTTAGCGGATGTGGTGGCACGCGTCCTGCGGCGAGCGGTGACGGACGGACGAGATGAAGACCTGGACTGTACACTACTCACTTGAACACTGCCCTCGCACTTTAAAATAATATAAATGTCTATAACTACATACATTTTTTACTGTCAACCCTATTACCTTTTGGAAATGATCATTTTGAGTGTGTCACTGTTCGTTTGTTATGCGTACATATTTAAACTGCTTAATTGATTGTGATGAATTTTGATACAGAAGGCGTAAGAATTTTGTTTCTTCCCTTGCTAAAAATCTTTAGTGTTTGGCCTGTCTGGAGAAGTGACGGCAAACTGAAACTTATGGCAATGTCAGATTTACTTTAAACTTTCATAACAAATTATCAAGAATCGCATTTATATATTTAAAAACGAGTACTTAAATGATGGAACCACACGTTGTACAATATCTATAATAAATGAGTTACGTAAATTATAATAATGGTTTCTGTAAAGATCAACATTAACGCCAGCAAACCTGCAGGTTATAGCTAGTGAAGTATAATTTACAAATTGTGGTTACAGAATTCTAATTGAAAATGTACCTTAAATGTAAAAATTGAGCTTTATACATATGTATTTTAATTATTTACAAAGGAAGTTCTATACATATGAATAGTAAATAGAAATTTTCATATTTCATATCATTGAAAACAGATTGAGAGATAAGATTTTTACACTGATAATTATCCTTTTAAAATGACAGAATTGATAGTCTAAAATTCTTATAACACAATTTATTATAAAGACAATAATTAAAATTTCAATCTTATTAGATTTACATGTATATTATTGGGAAACATTTACATAAAACTGGATACAACATTACTGTAAACGGAATGTAGTTAGCTATAAGCAGTACTAAGTTTAGAACTCATTTTTTGAATTCATTTTAAAACCTTTACTTTTTAATAATTCATTGCATTCTTCTCGTTTGAGGCTGAACAATGCGAGTCGATCCAGCTCTACATCGCCATCGCCGAGTAGTACCAGTTCTGGCGGAGCTCCGCTGATGAACTTTACGTCTAAACGCTCATACAAGGGAGCATCTTGCATAACGAAATTTTTTACCTCCGGCAAACGGTTCAGTGAACATCCTCTACACGTCTAAAATTATAAAACAAATAAATTATCTAAAATAAACAAATAACTTTTCAAATGTTTAAGTTTGAGATCTTACCTCGATTTTAGCCGATTTAATGTCTGAAAGCTGGTAGGCATAGGTCGTGGTTACAATTAAGCATAACGTGAGAATTAATACTTTTAGGTAACCCATTACTCTAAGGCTTATTTACTATTTCGTTATTTACAAAGAAGGCAAGATAGTGCTCTGCGGGGGACAAAGTGTCACAGCAGACGCAAGTAGTCAAGTGATCTGTTTTCTGTCAATGAGCAATTTAGCCATACCTCGAAAGGTAACGAAAATATGGTGTAAAGGAAAAATGACGTGTGACCACTTGTAAGCTTAAATTTCAGTTTTAAATTTGACCACTAATGACGCTAGTATAGCCGCAGGCGAATAAAATGAATATGCCGAGTGAAAAAAGATATTAAGAAACTTAGAAGTGGAACTTAAAAATGTTTTAATATTTAATAATTAAGTTGGAAAACTGATTAGTAAGAAAGTAAAGTGATTTGTCCATGTTTCCTATTTTATGCGTATTATTAACTGACCGCCATCTATATTCTGCCCTGTTTTTTTCCTCTTTGAAACTGGACTGTGGAGATCAATTATCCATACTCAATTTTCAAGAATAGCGTGATCTGTGCTGCGTAGTTTAAGCCGCTGGTCTATGATATTTTACGATTTCTTATTTAAATACATAAATATTTCAAATTGGACGTAATTCTGCGACTCAACAAGTGAATGTGTTAACAATATAACTTTTAAAAACTTATGATGTCTAGTATATCAAAGCGGAGGAAAGAAGGCTCTAAAGCCAAGATCAAGGTAATAAATTTGTCACCTTTAAGCAGGTCAAGTATGTCGTGGCGCTTAAACTATGTTGTTTTAATCTTTCTATAAATTGCATAGAAACCCTAACCAACTAAATGAACTTAACAGTTTCGTAAACTGTACTGTGATGAATCAGACTAGGTATACTTAAATGTTTTATTGTTAGCATTACTAAGTATACTTGTAACAGGTGGCAACTCGCTTATGAAGTCATTACAGAGATATGAATGAAAAAACAACGTGATCGTAAATTTGAAGCAAGAAAATATAATTATATTTAATATATAAAAATTATCAAATGAATAATCTAAATGAATATTTAACTGTGTAAATAGTTTTTTTTTATTTTAGAGCATGGGAGATCATAAGGAGTTTTTAAAGCGTATATCTAAAACATTGTACTATGGACAACTGCCTACTCTGCCCTGTTTGAGTCTTCCGGTTACTGGTTTGTAGATTATATTAATGTCTACATAAATGTGGAAAAGGACCACACATTAAGAAAAAGTACAGTGGTATTATAATGTGTTTACAGAGATATCGTGCGAAGTATGGTCGATGGCTCAGCGTGGTCGCTCCGTACGACGCCTGCACGCCGACCAGGCAGCGAGCATTGCACGTTCAGCCTGCGTATCACCTTGCGCACTTGTTCTTGCCATCCTTTACCTGGAGCGTCTCAAACGTTGCAACCCTGACTACTTGGCTGCAACACCTCCTGCCGATCTATTCCTTGTCTCACTGGTAAATTGTTTGTTTTTTAGAAATTGATAGAAACTACAGTTTTATGTGATACATGCTCTATAGTAATTGAATGTCGAAGTGGTAGAAAATTATCGCTGCCTAACATAGTTTTATTAAATGTCTGTAAATGTCGTTCTAGATGGTAGGTAACAAGTTTCTTCAAGATGACGGTGAAGATGATGAAGTGATATGTTCAGAATGGGCCGCCTCTGGGGGACTCGAACTGCGCCAATTGAACAAACTAGAGGCCGAATTCCTAAATGCCATTGTGAGTATTGTCTATATCTTACCTAGAGCTGAGAGAGTGAATGTATTATGTATCTAATTTTGCAAATTTTTGTATTTTTTAGGACTGGAATATATTTATAAATGAAAAGTCATTTGAAAATGGACTCTCGTGGCTGGAACGACAAGTAGCCATGAAACAAGCACAGATGCGTGGCTTTTTCACATACTCTGACTTAGCAGCCACATATGACCCTGTTCAGCTCCGAGATCTGATAAAATCCGTTTCGAGCGCTTGTTTTGCTCTCACTCTCAGTTATGTGACCAGTTTCATGACCTTAGTCACATCTACCTTGGTAATATCTAATGCATGGCTCCCAGCTCTCGAATTCGTGGCAGCAAGAGGAAGTATATCAACGGCTATAAACTCAAATGCATTTTCGACCGACACACATTTACCCACAGAACTCACAAATACAACCTTGGAATATCTTACGGACTTTGTGCTTGAGGAATCCATTCATTTGGAAAGCTTAAAATGTTGTGAAAAGTGGCAAAAGTATCAAGACAATCTTGAAGATAAGAAGACTTGGTACAGCGGGGTCATAGTGAATGATTTAAAAATGTACCAATCATGGTGGTCTACAAGCTCGGTCTTCAATTGGTTATACCAAAGTTCGTTAATCAATCCAGTACAAAGATGGTTGGAGAAGATCAATGAATATGCAGATTTTGTGAAGGAGAGAGTAGTGCGGTCCAACGGTGAATGTGGTGACCACTTGAAGGTTAGTGACAAGCAGCACTGTCTGCAACAGCGGCTCAACTTTAGTAAGCTAAGTATATTTGCTGCATCCGTCTCCGATCGATAGATACAGCGGGCGCTCAAAACAACACTTCCGTATCTTAATTTCAAGCTTATTTCAAAAAGTAATGAATAAAAAAATAGAAACATATAGTCAAGTCCATAAAAAAGAATGAAAGGACTTGAGCAGAAATAATTTTTTAATGTATTTTTACATCAGTGAACTTATTATTTCTAATTCCATTAATAAAACTTTACACTAAACATTTTAAGTTTATTTTAAATCCTCAGCATAATTTTACCTTCGTCATGAACAGTTGCTGCAATGGCTACATTTAAATTATAGATGTATACTTGCTCATATCAAATGATCTTAAGCAACAAGTCCAAGAAACCATCTTGCGCCTGGGTGTCCTTCGCCGTTCCTCCTGGCATACCCTCTCATACCCTCCTGCACTAGTCCAGACGATTTCTATTCTGTCGTAAGAATCACCACAAACTGTGTGTAATCTTAACAATATAGCAATAATCCCTTTATACAAGTATTTTCTATAGTATAAAAGATAATTTACAAAAAAATGAAACAAATTGAAATCTGTATATTTAATACAAAAATAATGTGTACAATTGAAAAGAGCATATTACAAATACCGAGCAACAAGTTCTTGGCTGTAAACTCGAGTTTGAATCAAGTTTAAGATTCATCGACCTGTTTTGTATCGAATAAGTCGTCAAGTACAGACTACGACTCGAGTCCTGTCTTGAATGTATTTCGATATTTATAGAAAATCGCAAAAAGGCGGTCATAAAGGGCGTGGTGTTAAAGAATACTCCTTATCCTCTTTGTACACTTATTAACTAATCAGATGTATACGAGGTATCTCAAATACACAAAGTTATACAAAATATCACATTTTCATTTACAATACATTTGATTGTCACAATAACAATATTTTTATTATAATAAGATTCATAATGATTATACAAAGCTGTTAAAATCCTACACCTTGACAGGTGATAAATATAAGTTAAATTATGTTAAAAGTCGGTCTTGGTGTTAAAAAATAAAACGGGCACCTTTTAGAGAAGGGCAAGTAATATATATCGTAGAGAGAAATATTAAAAGTCATTAGGGCGCTGTCAGTCTTGGTAGAGGCCCGGGTGCAGGTACAGGCGCTTGTTGAAGCCCCACTTGTCCACGGACGAGGTCTGGATGTGGAAGCGATCGTGCAGGTGCTTGTCGACCAAAGTGAATAGCTTGTCGACGTGACAGTCGTGCGCACGCGCCGCGAACACCTCACATAACGTCTGGATGTACCAGGAACCTTCCTCTGGGTCGCGGTACGACACGTTACCTGAGGAACCATACATACATATTTTTGATACGCCAATAAAGTCATTTTAAGGGAGCAATGTACAGTTTGATAATTGTTTTGTGTACCTGGCAATGTCGAATGTGCAATGAGTATATCTGAGTAGAGCCGATCCCGGGTGGTCACTGGAGTGCTAGGGCTCTCCAGAGTGTCGCGTCTACCACGAGGAGCGCCGTCGCGCTCAGCAGGAGTGCTCGGCTCGGACAGTCGCTCGGGCGACACGAATTTGATCGGACCATCTATATACTCCATGTTGGAGCCCCTGAAGTCATGTTTCCTAATGTATTATTTCATTCTGACGAATAGTTAATATGTATATGAGATTATTAAAACTGCATAAGTGGAATACATAAAGCATTTTAGTAGCACAGCTTTTCTTCTCGCACCTAAATATTTTTAAATAAATGTATATTATAGTCACGCCTTAAACACTGTCTGGCAGAGATTAAATGTAAAACAATCCAATATGAATAGTAATTCATACATAAAAAAATTACTCTCGAATCCACTTGAATACAAAAAAATTATCAAAATCGATCCAGTCGTTTATACATATAATAATATACAATGAAGATTTACATATCATATAATATGTATAACATCTCACCGACAAAGTTGAAAGATGAACACTTTAGGTACCCCATGAAGGGCAGGAAAGTTTTTATTGCTGAAGTAATTAATAATTTCATAGATGGTGATGAGTCGTCCATCGGAGCAGCGGATGTCGGTGTCGGAGCTGTCCTTCCGGTCGTACCCATGGGAGGACACCACTATGAACACGCACTCCACCCCAACTATCACTTTCTTGAGGTTCTCTAGTGTTTCTACTGTCATCTAAAAGTTCATTTAATTTACTAAAGTGAAATCTGTCCATCAACTTTAATTAATATATAAAATGACAAATATTAATAATAAAGAAAACACTCTTTACTTACATCTCTAGTTAAGTTTTTGTAAGAGATGACTCGGAAGCCCATTTCACTAAACAGATACTTGAGCTTCTGGCAGTCAACGTCCACGCCCTTGCGGTATTTCTCAATGTTATTCATAAACTCAATGTAACTGAATGCAACAATGATGCCGCGCTCACGCCCTCGGGTGTTGTATAACTGTATATCTACAAAAATTGGTTATTTTTTAAATTAATTTAATTATTTATTTAAAAAATAAGAGTCTCAATCATAAGCCCAAACATAGCAAGTGACATTTCACACATTTCCATAACTAATCACGTGTGGACACCTTTGCAATTTCACTCAACGATAGGTGAAAGACGTCGACACATTCATGCATGTTATTTATAATATGCAAAAATGTGACAGCACCGGTAGTGGATGTCACCTCCAAACATATCCACCGGGCATATTTAAATTAATGCTCTGAAGTATGTATAGATGTTTCTCCCTTCCCCGAAATAGTTTAATTATATTCCTGGTAATTTGTTAGAAACCATTGTTAAGTTAAGGAACTTGCAGTATAACATACCGTTGCCATCTTCAAAAAACTTGCTCGACTTGACCACATGGAATTGAGGCACTGTGTGAAGATCTGTTATATCCTTAGTTACAGGCATTGGTTCATCTAAATTTAGTAGAAAAAGTTCATACATAATTAGATAGTTTTGTTTTAAAAATAAATACTTAGTAAATCAATAAAAAGAAACAAGAAATTACCAACTTTTGTTCACATCAACTCTTGTTTTCGTCTTTTTCTTCTCTGTGCTTATACTGACATAATTATTTTCATTAGTCATACCTAAAACAATAGGGTATAGTAATACACATTCGTTTAAAGCCTTTACAAAACATCATTTAGTAATAGAGCATATAATTTAGAACAAAAATAATCAGTTCATTAATGTTTTAAATATAACAAAGATTATATATGAAAAATTATTAATTGTTCAGTAGTTATAATCAAAATAATTACTTGTGCTAGGTGCTGATACTTTGGGTCTTCTTACGTGTAGAGAGCTATTGGGGTCAAGGTCTCGTACCAGGTCCCAATAGCCTGCATCGGAGAGTGTATCTAATAGGTTTTTAAATGCATCTGGCCCTCGGCGTGTTATGTCTATATAAAGTAGACGTTTACGAGATCTAGCATCCTTTGTTAAATCCTATAAAAATTATATGTGGAACATGAAATATATTGCAATATTTATTTTATACAGAGTTATAAATGAATGTATATCTTGTTACTCACTTTATATGGTTCAATCATTTGCTCGGAAAAGACACCTTTTTCAAATAAAGCTGAGACCATATGATCTAGGTCAGTTTGTTCCACGAGTGAAGCAAAATTATTTTGGATTGCTTTTCTATGTTCCTCCTGCATATTTTCATAGATGATAGTTCTAGCTTCAAATCGTACGAACCTTACAGTATCCTTTTTGCATTACAACTTAAAGGGTATTTTGTTGCCTTTTATGTAAAACGAATATCATATGAAATTATATTATGATTAAAACATAACTTCAACAATATCACCAAAATACAAATAGTAGCCAATTGCCACTTGTCAACTTGTCGAGACTTGTCAACTTGTAGAACATAGCGCAAGTGACAGTCTTTTTGACGTTATTTTTTTTTAATTAATAGCTTCCATCATTTTACGAACACTTAAAATATAGAAACTCTTTTCATTTCTGAAAAAACGTATCAAGGAATCATAAGAATGTGCTGTAAAGGTTTTAAGATTCTAGAAACGTCTCTGATGTTTCTTTGATGTCTTTAATGAAGTAGTACATGAAAAAATACCTTTATTCGTATTCCACACCGGGTAGTGTCTCCCACTAATCTGTGGCTTCGTAAGGAAAAGCAAGATTTAGTTGCTTACATTTGCTCTTGAATATAATGAAGAAAATAATCGTTTAATATACGTTTAGTATCTTTAATAATTGAGAAAAGTTTTATTTATAGACTTTATATCGTATACCATATATAATTTGCCATGTTTTATATAATGTTTATATAATAATTATTGATAGGGCGTGTGGACTCCGTCAGTGATATTGATTTAATGAATTGTTAGGGTCGAATAGTTGTGTAAAAATGTAGGAAGGAAACTACTCACTGTTGCGTTTCCAATGTGATTAATTGAGAATGTGAGCTTCGTTGTATATTATTTAGAATGTGTTGAAAATGAAAACTAAAAGTTTCTTATTGTTCTCTACGACGGTCTTCGCAATAAGTATATTTCTGATAGTATTCCACTCGCAGCCACCTCAATCGTTTCAAAGTATTGTTTCACAAACACATCAACACATTAAGGACTTTCAGGTAATTCTATCTGCATTGATGATAAAGTAACGCTGCACAAGCTTCAACGATTTTTTTGTATGAAAATTTTCTTTAAGGACGTTAAATGTCAAGGAAAATCAAAATTCTGGTTTCAATTCGTCCCAAAATGTTTTTTTTTCTACTAGTAATTACAACTTGTTAGAAAAAGTTCAGGTATTAGGATGTTGAAGCTGTACATAATGTGTAATAGTAATTACTTTTAATGTACAAAATATGATGATTCAATTTTTATCAGGCATTGACTAAGTTTATAGAAGAGGAAATAG
>JAOSYY010000010.1:6633352-6658641 GCA_025727935.1 Hebomoia glaucippe
CAGAAGCTGCCTTATACCATACTGGTCTACAACATAGGGCTAAAACCATACTCTTTAAATGTGGTATGTAGAACCAACATTGTAGCCTCTTGAAAGTATTCAAAGTCAAGCATTATTTTTAAAAGGATCTAGTCTAATTAATCAAAGTACCCAACCTAGTGAGACTTTTCATCTATTATCAAATGTTCACATGTGTAAACAGCCTTACCTTATTTCCTTGTAGCCATTATCAGTTTATCTATGTGTGGTTAACAATTTCTACATATCTCAACATACTTAGTGTCTCTAGTTACACATGAATGAGACCATGTTTGCAGCAAGACAAGCAGCACTTCAGCAAAATAATGCTTTGGCCTATTCATATTCCAGGTATCAAACTACTGTAACTCATCAAAATGTGCTGTGATCGAATTTGACCTGAGCGCTTTTCCTTCACACGTTAGCGACGAGAGTATTACTGCCTTTCGACCTCTCATTATACAAGTGAGTCCACAAAAGTGAACCCTTCGATAGGAGTAGTGTACTTATTATATAACACTAAACGGTTTTATTCCAGCACGCTTTGAGTCGCGTGGGCGGCGTGATCTACTGCGACGCGAAGCAGCGCTGGCGCGGCACGGCGAGCGAGCTGGCCGAAGTGTGGCGGCGGGCCACGGCCGCAGCGCTGGGCGTGGTCGCGTGGCCTCGCCGCGCCGCCGTCACCTCGCTCACGCACCCGCACATGTTCACCTATTTCCATGCGACCATCGACGACTTCCTCTTCGTTCAGATGCTGGACGCCTCGCGGCTCGTGCTTGCCGCGCGCGACCAACTCCGGGAAGTGATGCGCCCCTGGGTGCAGTGCGCGCTCACCGGCGACTGCATCATGCCCGTCGGTCAGTGTGGCTCTCTCGATACCCTCAAGTCTGTTCGCGTCTAAAGGATGTCGTAGACTTTAACCTGTGTCTTATCTTTATAGGCGCGCAGTCGGATGGGTGCCGCTTCGACAAGAAGCCGCAGTATCGCTACTCGGGGTGCCACGGGCAGGATGCGTCCGCGCTGAGTATCGTGCTGGGACTACGGACTGGCTTTGAAGAGGCTGGCTACACGGCGCCTAGGGCACACGCCCAATGGGGCCGCGTGACGGCGGGGGCCGCGCACGCTCTCTTCGATTCGCTGGAGAGGAACGCGACAAGTACACCGGCTTTGCCCGACGCCGATGACCGGACGGAGCACGGTGACGCCTCGCCGTAGCCTCTCACGCTCGCTAAACACGCCCGTCTTAAAAGTCAATGGTCTAGGACTACAGCGTAGCCATTAGGGTGCCGGTGCACGGGCAGGCGCGCACTCTTTACTACGGCGTAATATGTTACAATGCGTTCCTTTTTTGTATATTTGTACTTTTGTTTAGCCTCGCGCGGATGTTGATAGCGACAAGGCGATTTTCGTTGCGAAATGAAACGTTTTGTCGGAATCGCGGATAGGTAAATTATGTATATAATATGTTACTATTGAAGTAATCGTAAGGTTCACGTCGCACGACACTCTATTATAACGCAAGCACAAATTTGATCTCAAAATTGAAGTTCAGAGAACTTTGCTAATATAAGTTTTGTTTGTTTGGGACGGTCTGTTGTCTATAAACATGGGGTTTTTATAATTTTAGTGTTAATGTGCCACTTCTGTGATGTTAAACGAGTAACGGCGAACGGCGCGGGGTCGATATTATGCTAGCAGAATGATTTTCTCTTTATATTTTTATACCGCTCCAGGACTGGATAAAGAAGAGCCAGTGTTCGTTTAACCTCGACTGATAGCCTTCGAATACGAGTTTGAAACTCATCGGAGTTCACATCTTTATAACAAGTATTATAATATATACGCACGCCGCTAATATTATTTTTAGTTATAAATGTGATCATAATATTTATTGAAAAGAAACATTTGCCAAGAATAGTATTTTATTTATGTTAGTAGAAAATAGTTTGAGCGAGCAATAGTAGGTCGGGTGTGGATTGTTACGTGAGAGGGGCGTGGCCGTCTTTGGACAGCGAACACAGTAGCCGATAAAGTTTAGGATAGAACGAACTGATATCTACGGGTCTATACATAAATAGCACTTAAAACTAAATTGTGCTAAGGATTTGTTAGCAGCAGGCCTATCGCCAGCTCATGTCGCGTCCTACGGATCCTGGTACAATGGCAAGACACAAACGCTTTTGCAAATGATGTATATTAAAATATAATGAAATAAATAAGGTATTATTTATGCATATAAACAATAAACGCTGGCAGTGATGAAGTGCCGTGTGCCACGCCCCAAAGTAGATTTAACGAAACTGTAAGCTAATATGGCAGCTAAATATTTAGGATACTAGAGTTAAATCGAAACCGATATTACAACATGCCAAGTACAATTTTAATGTAGAGGTTCTTTAGCGTTCAGCGAATATCCTGAAACGTTTATGGAAAGTGTCATTTTTTGATGGCAAAGTATAGACCGAGTTTAAATTGCTTTGTATCGGAGTATTAATAAATTTGCTTTAACGCTAGTGTACATAACGCGTGCTAGTCCGTTCCTATTTACACACCACCGGGCTGTCCAAGACGTGTCTCAAGTCGCGATTCATACTTGAGTCACATCTCCGAATACGGGTGTGCTTCGCCTAAGGTCCACTTAGTTTAGTGATTTGGTTTATTGCGCAATATTAATTATAATTCTATCCATTAGAATTAGACCTAATATTTTGTTCCACACGACCTACACAAAATTGTCTGTTGAATCCTAACGTAATGAGGAAAATGGCAACACTAGACAAATAAACCTAGACATCGCGATACATGCAGATGACATATTGCCTTCACCTGTGTCTTCACGGCATATTCTATTAAAAACGAGTGTGCTTTAATTTTTTAGTGCGGGTATATGTATGACTGTTTGGGTACTGCTCCCGAAAACGAAGACAGGCGACAGTGTTAATGAGACTTTTGATGAAGGGACGGAATAAAATCGATCCTGACTAAAAAATCATATCTTTGAAACGTATTTTCGCTCCATCATGTTGGTTTTTTTTCCATCATTGCTGGTTTTTCTTTTAGTAAATTAATGTATTTTTTATGAAACTGTCGTTTCATTTAGCTGTACATACAAGATGGAGCGTAAATAATGCTAATAAATTTTCCGTCCCTTCATGAAAGGTGCCGTTAGTACTAACACCCGTCTTCGTTTTCGGGAATACTACACAAACATCCTGTATTTACAAGTAGTCTTACCTCCGTTTGAATGATTAAGCTGCTAAGCTCATGTTTTTCATTCCAGATGTAGATTTTATATTGATACTCTGATAGTGTATATTTTGCATCCCGCAATCTTCGTAGGCCCTTCCCAATGCAAACGCCAATTTTAGTAAAACGTAGTGTGTTTTTGTAACCGAAACAGATGTAAATAACTGGTAGAGGATTGACACGCTGTGCAAAGCCGGTGCAATTTGGCTCAGGCGTTTCGGAGGCGCCAGGCCCGTTTTGCCATACATATCCGTATCGTTTTTTACTTGTATTTCAAGCTTCTCACGTATTTATTATTACTCAATTATTGAATAAAAGACTATCAAAGAGATGCTTCTTTTATTTTTTTATTTGATAATAAAAGTCGAGCCTGCCTTCCATGTTACATAAGCTATATGCCACTGATAGGCTCATCAAAATCCGTTCAGCTGTTTTAGAGAAAAGTCAGCACTGACGAGAATTTTGAATCTCTTCTGTCTGTTAAACGTACCGCGTATAGAAAAGAGCTCTTAATGAGTTATTTTTAAAGCTGAGATGATTAATTTAGGTCAATTAAGAGTCGAAATACAATTTTATTTACATTGTTTTAATTAAGATAATTAAACTTATAACTTAATAAAGTCTATAAACATTTGTCTAGATAAATTTAAATATTTTAAAATAATACAAAAAATATTGTACACTGCAACTAAATAACCGTATCGCTACTATCTCACCTCTTTTGAATTTTTCATCGTTTATGAATATTTAATAAAGCTATATCGTCCTTTCCTGACTAGTCGTCAACCGATCGATCAGGTACATAAGTCTGTATCCCGAAACCCGACTCAAGTCACAATCTATACCTGTGTATTGTCAAACGTCACAAATTTATATGGAAAGAGCGATTTGACAAGTATCAAAACTAGACTCAAACTTAAGTCACGTCTTGCGATACGGAAAATAAATTGTTTGACATCCAACTGGCAAGTAGTGGATTGTAGAGATACAAGATTGGTGCGTCTACGAAGCCGATCTATTGAAATAAATTATTTAATTTTAAGATATTAAAATTCTTATTGAACTTTAACGGAGGGATAATGTATAAATGTTATTCCTTCGTTAAACCATAAAAGTCGAGTGTATATTTGCGATTAAGTAACTTCGGTACTAACCTATCAGTGCATTTGATACCTAAAATACATGATATATTTGAGTCAGTGAAATATTTACAATATCAATTCGCTTAAGTCGTTTCAAATAATTACGCGCACGGTTTGATATAATATAAAATGCACACGTACTTTCAAATAAAAAAATAGTTTACGCTATAATTCGATAGTGTTCATTAAATTTAATAACAATAAAATATATAGAAAAATCGTAAGTAAAAAAGCAGGAACCAAATGTACTTGAACACAACTGCGGACCGCAGAAGGCGCGACTCGACTAACTCAATTCGCAATCTATATTTATGAAAAAAAATATTTGACGAATTTTAGAACTAAATTCAGAGCCCGTATCGCTACTACTTTGTGACATTACAAGTCGCTGCGATCTTGAAGATTAATGTTATACAAATAAATAGTCGAGCAACGTCTCGGAGTCCAGAGGTGCGAGCCAGGTGCGATCACAGTGGGAAGAGGAACATAGGCGCGGTGTCGGCGCTCCATTCACGCGGCTAGGTCTCCGGCTTCTTCTCGTCGTCTTTGAACAGCAGAGGTGTCATGCCCAAGAAGCAGCCCAGCGTGATCCCCAACACGCGACCCTACAAATGATACACCTTGTAGGCTTTACTCACTGCTCAATTTAAACTTCTTCAGAGAGGGACAGGTCATACTATGTTATCGTGTATACGAAAGGATTGGTGAGAGAGTGAAAAATCCCTGCCTACCCCTGAGAGAAAATGTGGGTAAATGTCGTGTGGATCTAATTTACGAAAGTCGTAACTTTATCGTCATCTATAGTAACCACTGTCTAAGTATGAAAAAATAAAGATGTACAAGAACAATAGATTCAAAGTTAATTCAGGTTTTGGAATAGTTATTTGCAATGCACACACCACATTGGCAAAGCGCCTGCTAACAGGCATGTCTAGCTGCACGGGCGACAGGGCGGGCGCGCCCAGCCCTACGAGTGCGGCGGCGCGCTCCACGTAATACGAAGAGCCGATCCCGATGACGTCACTGAAGGTGTTGCCCAGGGCTGCCGCCGCCATCGTCGACAGCGTGATGTACGCGCTCATGCTGCTCTCGATACGGTCACCCTGGAACACCATTCTCCGAAATTTAAAGTATCACTAGATAATGCAAGATAAGGTGTGCAGTAGCGAGTTATAAAACATATTATAATCTGAAAAAAATTTAATTAAGTTGTAGATATAGACATAAGATTTAATTTTTGTTAGAGAAATGTGATAAGACATTTGATGGATTAGACATTACATATGTAATTTAGATAAGTTATTCTTCTTTATCAAATTGAAGTATAGAGTTTTTGGCAAGCGAATGGAGCACCTCTGTATTCTAAAGTAGAACAATAAAAAAAATTAACATTTAACTTACAGCAATTATCATGATGAAATTGTCCAAGAAACCAAATCCAATGAACGGTATTGAGTTAGCCAGTGATACTGCAATCAAAAGAAAATTCATTTGTAATGGAACATTATTTATTTAGTCAATTTCTTTTGAAAACTGCCACAAATATCGGCATGCTGTATCTCTCTATTTACACTTGAACTATAAATGTTCCAAAAAATCACAGTGTTATCAACATAGAGTAACTTACAATGAAGCAGTTCCTTAGTGGTCGGTTTTGGCACTGTAGCAGCTGAAAATAAATTCAATATGTAAAGACCATTGAATACAAAACCATACTCTATAACATTTAAAGCTATCTTTCAAATACATGTGGGTCAACACAAACATTGTTTATACTCAGAAATTTATTTTTAGAATGTTGAACCATGTATGACATCATTATGGAAATCTTAAACTCTTATAAGTGAATCAATTTTATACCATATTTCTTTTTGAGCCAGTCCTCGGGAACAGGGCAATAGGTACCAGTGGGGTCTACGTCACCTAGCGTCGGCACTTTGCTAGGTCTTCCGAGCTTACTTCTCCACCTCTGTCCGGCCAATTTATCTACAACATATCTTTTGTATTACATGCGATTACATGTGCGTGCATTACGATATCGATGATAGAAATACCTTCGAATTCCTCTTTTATTCTGTTAGACTCGTATTCTTTAAGAGCGTTTATTAATATTTTCCTCTCTTCATCCTTTAAGTGAAGGACGAGTTCAGTCGCGTGAGCTTTTGTGAGCGGTCCTGATAATTGAGGAGAGTCTTCGAAGTCCTTTGACGTCGGTCCGAGTCCCAGATTTCTGACATGTTTAATAGAAAATGGATTATATTCCTTTAATTTTGGACAGCCCACAGTACCACTGTAACTATGTCGAATTTGTTGATCCTTAAAGTTATTTTGACACCGTACCCTGATATTAGGAAAACCACAAAGTCGTTTAACTGCCTGAACTGATTTCATTTTTAAAAACAATTTCATGAATAAATTAAACAAATATAAAAATATTCAGCAGTTCCTTGCCGATCGAGCACATAACAACAGAGTAGTGAATATACTCTAAGTAATTGAATGTTGTTTGCCTATTTCAGAGACAACTGACAGTTGACGACGCACTGCGGCACTGCCATTGTGTGAACCTTTCGTCATAGATTGCTTTAATAAATAATTTGTTTATTAGAGGAAAATTATATTGCGACCTTCGAAAAATGTGCCTCCGTATAAATGCCACCGATATTATCGAAGCTGAAGTGGGAATGTCGATAGCTCCATTTTGAGCACAACACTAATTTATAGCCTAAACATGAAACATATGACTTTGACAGTTGTAATGAAAATAAATTAGAATTCCATGTATTGCAAAATAGTAAAGAGAATATTTTAATCGCAGATTACGTCTCTAATTAATTTTAAATCATAGCGGTACATGATTCGTTTTTATCTTAAAGATAAAACTTGTAGTAATTCAGGTGTAAATGCGTGGTAACTTGAATACATTCAGCATTACTGGTAATAAGAGTGCGCGCAGTATCGGGTTCGGTCTGTGTTTAGTCAACAATGCACAATGTTGGAAGGGCTAGTGGCTTGGGTACTCAACAATTACCTTGGGAAATATGTAGAAAATTTAAACACCGATCAGCTGAGTGTGGCTCTACTATCTGGTAAATATTACTTATATATATTTTACCACTAAAATCTGAAATTCAGAAATCCTTAGTCATAAAACATGTTTTTCGTATTATAAATAATGTTTCAAATATGACTCGAAAGGTTAGAATTAAAACCACAAAAACTTGTCTCACCAGAATGTATTAAAATGATATTTGCAGGAAAGGTTGAGTTGGAAAATCTTCCCCTGAAGAAAGATGCATTGCGCCACTTGGGTTTGCCAGTGGAGATCAAAGCGGGCTTCATAGGAAAGGTTCAACTACAAGTGCCAGTGCGCCAAATTCGCTCAGTGCCCTGGCTCATTGCAATAGAGAAGCTGTACCTTGTTGCAGCCCCTGTTAATTTAGATGAGGTCAGCCATAACATTTTTGGATCTGGTCCAATCTTTCTGAATGAGTTCATAATATAAATTGGCTGTGGCTACCGATTCTATTGACTCATATGACATGCAGTGATATAATTCCATCCTGAAATATTTACACACATAAAATTAAATTGTTTAAGTAAATATATAAACATAAATGTGACCTTTGGTTTCTTTTTTGTCTCTATTTGCTACTGTTATGTTGACTCAGCCCAGTTACAGTAATCAGATAGACACTTGACAGGTATTTTATCATATTTTGCTCAAATTGGATATATTTACATAGATAAAATTGACCTTGAACTTGCTATCAGTGATAAGGTGATTTGAAAAATGTATGCCATAGCCCTTTTATTTCGTTTATTATGCTTTTGTGTATGAAGTAATTATTTGCAATACATACCTGAATATATCTATAACATTTTTGGAAAATATATGTTTCTCTTGCAGTGGGATAGCAATGTGGAGGCACTGATTGCCCATGAGCGCAAGGTATCCATCTTGGATGCGCTAGAGGCTCAATGGCGTGCAGAACATGAAGCAAACGATGCAGGCTACTACGCTGCATCTTACTCCTCCTGGCTAAACTTTGGCACCGGCCTGTTAGCCAACATTGTGGAGAATCTACAGGCAAGATGAACAGACATCGCTTCACTTGTTTTAGTATCATTCACTGTAGTGACTTATTTAAATAGTAACTTAATCTGCATACGTAAAACTTATCTTGACATTCCTAAGTGTTACGTGGATAAAGCCGTGGGAATATTCATATATTGCTATGTATTACTTAAAAGTAATGTACTTGACAGTTTTGAATTTCTAAGTTCTATCGACTGTTACTTGTCAGGTTTACCAAATTAATCAAATGTTTTTGAAAAACTCGTAAGGTATCATACAACATATGTGCTTCTATTACACAGTTGAAAATTAACGACGTACACATCCGATACGAGGACGCCCTAACATGTCCCGGCCAGTCTTTTGCGTGTGGCTTCACGGCCGAGTCGTTGGTTGCGGAGTCCTGCGACGCGAACTGGCAGCGAGGGTTCACACCCCTCTCCGAACCGTGCTCTTTCAAGTTACTGGAACTGAACAATCTAGCGCTGTACTGGGATCCCATGTCGGTACCGGCGGATATGTTGGCGGACTGCACACTCGCGGAGTTAGCGGTGAGTTGGTATGCGTGATGTTGGATGTGGCAGTGAAAGACCCTTTAAAATCGGTGTGACAGCCGGCTAGTAATTTTTTTTTGTAAATTGTGATTTTGTGATTTGTGTAAGAATTAGGCACGGTAATTTATGTATATTTCAGTTTTACTGGTATATATTGATGAGTTTATTATTTGTCCTCTTCATGTAGGAGCGTATGTGTGGCACATGGTCAGCTCCGCACCAATACATCGTGCGTCCCGTGGGCGCCAACGCGCAAGTGCGCCGTGAGCGCTGCGAGCAGCCGCTGCGGGACCGCGCCAGGCCGCGCCTCGCCTGCCATCTCACGCTGGACGCAGTGCTGCTCCGACTGAGCTCCGTCAGTATATTGTTAATTCATAATTAATATACCCAACTAAATCTAAACTGAGGACTACACAACCGATAAACTCATTTATAACATATACGAACTTTTTTTATAAACTCCAGTCAAGACAAAACGGCAGTTTATACACACTGTGCAGAATTCGAACCCCGACCCTTGGTTCAGTGGCAGTGTTTCCTACTAAATCGATCAGGAGATGTAATAAATTAACGCTAGTTTGATTCCTAACAGCGGCAGTACAGTGAGATGTCTGGGTGCGCACGTGGCTTGGAGCGGGTGAGCCGCGTGCGAGAGGCGAGAGCGTTCCGCCCCCTGGCGCCTCTGCACGGGCACGCGAAGTTGTGGTGGCAGTATGCTGTAAAGGCGCATCTTCCGCAACAAAGATGTGAGACGCTCAAATACTTTTTATCACAGATTAGCTTTTTCCCGGCAGATTCGTTAAAATGCGTTAAAATTGTAAACAGGGATGGATCCGAAACCCACGTGGGAATCGTGCTTAGAACAGTCGCGCTCGACTCGCAAGTACGTCGAGATTTGCCTGAGCATGCTGTGCAACCCGGCCGCCACTCTGCCGCCCGAAGACAAGCAGGCCAAGGATGACTACGAGTGGGCTAACCCTCTGCCCGTTCTCAAGCACCTGCGAGAGGTATATTTTACTAATTATTAAGTATCGCTGTGATATTACGTGTGAAAGTAGCCTTACAGTACAAAATTAGCTCTGCCAGTGAAAATTCCGTTTCTTCGACTAGCCAGGCAGACAATAAGTTTGATATTACAAAAAGACCTTTTATGTATAAAGTTGCAATGAGGTAGATAATGCTTATAAATGAGCAGGTGGCAATGCGCAAAGTGCCGGTGTCGGCGACCACCACTTCGGAGCAGAGTTCTTCCGGGCGATCCGTGTTGGTGCGATGGTTCCCGCAGTGGTGGGGCTGGTACGCGGCGCCCGCGCCCGCGCCGCCGGCAGACGCGCGCCTCGAACACGAGATATTAGACGTAATCGCCGACTCGCTAGATGACAACACCCTTTTACGGCGGGACGCCCTTTTTGGACTATTTGAATTCACTCTTAACACGGGCTCTTTTGACCTCTGCACGGAGGCGAACGAGGACAGCAGGTTCGTGTAATGTGAAATATCTCCTGCAGTTCAATCGTTTTTGTTAAGGTTTTAAATAATACCCACCGATCGTTTGTATATTTTTAAAAATTAGTTAATGGTAAAAATTATGCTCCGTGTCCTAAGACCCAACTGTAGTCAACTGAATTCTAGTCGTACACTTGAGCAAAATGCCGAGTTCAGTCACAACGTCTGTTGCAGTGTGAGTGGAATGCGCGCACAAAGCCCCGCCGCGCAGGACGGAGAAGCGGCCAGCTCTAGTGTGGGCGTGGAGCTCCAGTTTAGCTCGGTGTGCGTGCGGGTGGAGTCGCGGCCCCGCGCCGGCGCCCTGGCCCTGCACGCCTCGCTCGGCGCCGTCTGCCTGCGGGATAGGATAGAACCGCGGACGCTGTTCCCCGTTCTAGTTGCGCCTCAGGTCGCTGCTTTCTCTGAATCTATATATATAAATAAAATTGGAGTGGCTGTTTGTAATAACAATTTTCTTCTCAGTGTAAACTATATAATAAGCTGTTGCCGACTCGTCTGTTCCGGCTAATCTCCGAAACAGTTGGACCGATTTAGAAAGTGGTTTATGGCGTGGACCACTTTTAGTTCATTCTCCATCATCATGATAAATACGGAAACTTGACGACGACGATACGAAGACGAATAGAAACGTAAAACTAACACAAAACATTTTTAGATTTACAAAGTAGAGAACATTATTATCCATTACGCTATATTATAATACTGCCTTCATTCGACACTAGAGCCACGATCTCGTATTTTAATGTGAGAAGATAAAAATGTCAACAAATGAATAGGGCATGATACGGGAAGGACTGAGCGCGATGAACCCCGCGGCGAGCGCGGCCGCGTGGTGGCGCGCGCACCAGGCGCCCGCAGCCCCGTCTGCCTTGCAGGATAAGGAGCCGCTCTTTCAACTCACCTACGAGAAGCGGCCGTTGGGACTTAACTGCGATCATAAGTTTGTATTTTGTCTATTTTGTAAACAAGAGTAATAAATAAGAAATTTAATTTTTCGCCAATCCTCATAATTATGGACTCTGTCCTCCGCATTGGATAGCATTTGACAAGTTTTCCTTTGCACTTAATAAATAAATAGACCAGTTGTAAGTTCCCGGCCAATAATGGTCACAATGTCAGGTTACGCGTGAAGTCGAGGTCGGTGGAGGTCGTGTGGTGCTTGGAAGCCGTTCGGTGGGCTCAGCGCTGGGCGGCGATCGGCGGCGCCGCTCCCGGGCGCGCCATCGCCCAAGTGCGCGACCAAACACGTGCTACCATCATCAACCACTACGAGAGGCTGCTGCACTCCAGGCGGGCACCGGTTAGATTCATTTTCTCGATGCATTTTAAAATATGTACGTTGCTTTTAGGGCCAACACAATTTATAAAGTGTATGTTTGTCTTTGTGGCCGATTGTTTTGGCTAAGCGCCGAAATGGCTGAATCGATTTTATGTGGGACTTTCGCTGTTAGACAGCTGGAATTACGGCGCGAAACATATGTTATAATGGGCACGAGTACGACCGAGGGACATTTTCTTGAAACAGACCGACCGCCGTTCGTGGCAAGTTGAGCTGGACATTTCGGCGCCGCAAATTCTGTTCGTGGAGGACCTGTGTGACCGCGACGCGTCCGTGCTGGTGGTGGATTTTGGCCGACTGCGCCTAGCCAACGCCAACCTGGTCGAGGAAGAGCCCAAGCCGCCATCCCTCGACGAAGATGAAGGTGAGACGGAAATGTTCGTCAACATTTATTGTCTGTCTGATTGCTTTCGTGGGCTTCTTCACGTAAACCCCTGATAACAGAAACCTTTATGACGCCCTGCTCAACGCCGCCTGGCAGCCTACTGTCTCCCGGTTCGCCACCAGACGTGCCCGCCATCGCACCGCGACCCCTCGATCCCGCGCATCTACATACCAGCCTATACGACAGGTACGCAGCTGAAGTTGAATTGTTATAAATAATTCGAGAGCTATTTGTTACTATTTAGGCTATCCGCAGATACAAGATCGAGCTAAGCGACCTCCAGATCCTGGTGGGGCGCGCCCGCGATAACTGGAAGTACGCGCACACGAAGGCCACGTCCGCGCTCCACCTGCTCGACCGGTTCAGTATTTCGCTGCAGGTCAGGGTTCTCTGCACAAAAGTATATCTATTAATATCGATTACTGCTTCCCTATGTGAGCCTCAGTTGAGTTATTCATGTGCAGGCGGAACGGCGCGTGGTGCAGACGAGCGACCCGCAGTACCCCACGGCGGCGCTGTGCGGCTCGCTGCCCGCGCTCGTGGCGCACCTCTCGGAGCACAAACTGGCCTCGCTTCGCGCAGTGCTGGCCGCGCAGACCGTCAACGCGCACAAGGCGTCTTCGCACCCGCTGTCAGTAACATGGCGACTGAACCGAAGTTAAGATCTCACTTACCCTGGATTCTAATATATGTATTCTCACTGTAGATCTCCAAATCGAGAGGGCTCCGACGACGACGAAGAAGAAGAGGACAGCAGCATTCATTCGGAGACCGAGCATTCGGAGTTCTCCATGCACAACAACGCCACGCTGCTGCTACTACAGTTCGCTATCGACCAGCTTTCGCTGGAGGTGCGGTTGCGGAGTCCAGATTTGAAAACTTATCTTTGCCTGTCTTGAGTGACGGCAAGTAAATCGGTTTGTACACAGGTGCAGTCTCGCGGGCGCAGCATCGCCGAGGTGCAGGTGTGCGGCGTGCGTGCGGCTGTCAGCGCGCGCCCGTGCGACACCTCGCTGTCGCTGTCCGTGCACTCGCTGCTGCTGGTCGATGCGCTGCAAACATACGGGCCGGACTTCGAGTTGCTAGTGGCTAGCCATAAGCACGTAGGGTGCGTGATAAAGTCGTTAAACACAGATTGGTGGTGCAAGTTATTTTAAAGTTTAGTCGTATACACAAAATGTTCTTTACATATCAGAATGGACACGACCTCTGGCAGTATCCGGGGCTCAGAGCCGACGTCGCCAACCTCGCCCGCGTCGCCCGACAGCCGTGCCCCGCCGCCCGCCCCGTCGCCGCGCGACCTGCACCGCGCCATACACTCGCTGCACGACTCGTGTAACTGAAGCATTTTTAATTTTACCCAGAACACAACTTGCATAATAAAATGTCTCTATCCTATCTTTGAAAAGCGTATTCGGCCCATTAAAATGTCAAACGGGTTTTTCCATTTATAATATTTTCTTAGATTTGCCGGATAACGATCGGGCCGGCCCGTGGCTGCCGGCCGACGGGCATAAGTCGACTGGAGCCGGGGTCGATCGGGGCAATCGCACATTCGCTGCCGGATGGGGCGACGCTTGGGGCTCAGATGGCCCCGTGTGGGCCACTCCGGGGCTCGTCGACTCGGAAGCCCTCATTGCGGTCGAGCTGTGCCTGGTCAAGGGCGAAGGCGAATCCGAAGATCTGAGAATTGCCAACATCCTTTTTAATAACTTGGATGTTATTGGTGAGTCACCAAACTGTAAAGTTTGTATGGTAACGTCGATTTTGCGGTCATAGCTAAATTTCAGACCATTAGAAAGGACACAGTGAAATGTATATGTCACCTAATATTTATATTATTTTCTCAGCAAACCAAGAAACAATAGTGGAGTTGATCGGGTTCGCACACCGCGTCGCGGGCGGAGCGCCCAAGCGTGCCCCCGCCCCGCTAACGCCGCGGCCTGCCCATGCCTCGCTACTCTCCATGCCCACCGTCGACGACGACCTGAAGGCTAGTTTGACGTGTTCATAACTTGATTAAGTTACTTAAAAAAAAATTTAATTTAAAAAATTCGGTATTCATTTTAATTTCAGAGAATCAATACATAAATGGAGATATTTTCAATTAAAACACGTTGATACGTTTATTTTTTAATATGACAATTACAAAATAAATCCATTTAATAAATATGTTTTAATAATTTGTGTAGATCGGAGTCCGCACGGAGATCACGTTCGATTTCCACCGCCTGGGCGTGCTGCTGCTACGCGCTGCCGTGCGGGAAGGCGCCGTCGTTGCCAACAAGATCGCCACTGCCACCCTCGGCGACGCCCGCATCCAGGCGACGCTGCGTAAGGGACTAATGCTCTCATTCAATGCACTAGAGATGATGATGACATATAACTTAGTAAATGTAATCTGTCAAAGCAAGTCTCATAAAATCGGTCCAGGCGTTTCGAAACCTAGTAAAAAACAAAGAGACAGACACCACAATTTTATATATGTTTAGAGGCATCAAAAGTGACTTATTTAAATAATACTCTTCAATTGTCCTTATATGTATAGGTTACAATTAATATGTAGTATTTACGATAACTTATTTACCGTCCACGACGCTCCGCTGTAGATGGCTCGAGCGTGGAAGTGAGCGGCTCCCTCGGCGGAGTGCAAGTGGTATCGGTGTCGGAGAGCGCGGGCGTGCACTCCCGCATCCTGGCCGCGGGCCAGCTGCCGCCCGCGCCCGTGCCCGCCCCGCTCGCCACGCATCGCCAGGCGGAATCGCAACCCAGCGAGGAGAAGGCCCTCTTCTTCACTATATCCAGAAATGTGCAGACGGCGAACGACGACGAAGTTCCGGGTGAGAACGGATACCACATTCTATACTCAACAGGACGATTATTTTGACGATCCGATCGAAGTGCAGCTTTATATAATAATTATTAAATTAGATTTATTAACACAGGGGCACCAGTGCCCCCTAGTGGGCGATCGAAATAAAATTTTAATTGGTAATTATTAAGACGTAATAGTGTGAAATTGGTAGTCTTTCGCTCTACACTAAATGATGTCTTAATCGGTTACAATTGATTGATTTACAGTAGTGGAAGTGAAGGTGCAAGTTCGAGTTGCAAGCGTGTGGTACACGCACTCAGGGTCCCTGCTGCGGGAACTCCAGAGCTGTCTTACCGAGTTCAAGCAGTACCTAGCCAACCTGGGCAGGTCCATCCGCGCCGCTGCCGCGGACATGGCCATCGGGCTCGTACACCCAAGGTAATCTCAATACGAAAACAGACTATAAACTGTGCTAATGAAATCTAAATAATTTGATTTGATTTAATACTTAAATACGCCACTTGTGATGTTTCAGATCGGAGTCGCTGTACTCGAATCCGAAGCTGTCGCAGTCCAACGAAGGTGTGTCCCCTCGGCGCCGCACCACCAGCCTGGGCTGCTCGCTCGACGAGCCCGACCGGGACCAACAGCAACTGATACTAAGGTACGGCTATTCGATACTATGGCACCGTAACAGTTTTAAGTCTTCTTCTTTCATACGTTATATCACTCTTCCAGCGTCAGCGTGGAGCTCGAGTCGCCGGTGGTGGTCGTGCCGCGGGCGGCCCGCAGCGCCGAGGTTTTCGTGGCGCACCTGGGTCGCATGAGCCTGGCCAACAGGCCCGGCGCGCCTAGTGACACCGTCTACCACGTGAGAATCAGAGACATCTCCTTGGTCTCTGTGAGTCTACATTTTGTTCGTTTATTGCCTATTACGTTCGCATCGTGCTGTGGTTTCTGCATAATACAAATAGTATCGTATTGAAGTCAAGCGGAATGTTTAGTTAAACATCGGCGACCGGCTGCAGCGACAGCTGTCTTCGGCCAGCATGCAGCAGCTATACGACTCGGCGGGCGGCAAGCCGGTGCTGCACGACACCGCGCTGCACTTAGCGCTCACGCTTAGCGACGCGGAGGAAAAACCACAGGTTCGTATTTCTATTGTTTCCATTAGTCTCCGAAACAGGACGGACAGTTTAAAGAGTATAAAAAAATGAATTATGTGTTGGCAGTGCCTAGTGGAAGGTAAGGTGGTGGGGGGACTGCACGTGACGGCTAGCCGCGAGCAATACGAGCAGCTGTTGGAGACCGCGCGCTGGATCGCCGACTCGGCAGTGGCCGACGTCACGGACCGCCCCGTTGTCTCCACGACGGAACACGTGCGCGAGGTATGAACTAACACATTTATTGACTTTACTGGCTTGCGACAGTGGCTCTACTCACTTGCCCATCGATTTAGCTAACCGCTTTTCGCTTGCTCACTTATTAATAATTCGTATGTATAGTTGAAAGGCACTCCACAATAAACAGCGATTGGTCGGAAATGTGCGTAGAAGCAGTTGGAATAAAGACTACGTAATGTGTTGCAGACGAGCACGCTCTCGGAGCCGTCAGTGCCGACGCTGCAGCTGGATCCGGCGGTGCGCGCGGCAGTGCTCGCCGTCCCGCCGCCCGCGCCTGCCTCCCCGCCGCGTCTGTCGCACACTTCTTACATCGGTTAGATATTGTTTCCTTTATCTTTGCCGTTTCCAATTATTACATTGATAGACGGTGCGTATTGCTATTTTTGTAGTGGCATTTGAGCTGGCGAACTTCACTGTGGAGCTGCGGGCGGATCTCGGCGCAGGCGAGCGGAGCTTAGTGGCGCTCACTTTTCGGGAGTTTCTCCTTCGCCACGAGCACCTGCACCCGCACGAGACCGCTCTACAGGTGTGTGGCTGAGACTAGAGTCAATAACTGGATCGACTAGAAAAACGACTATCACGTATCTGTTTGCCGTCCAGGTGTCGCTGTACTCGATAACCATGGAAGATCTAACGAAGGATCCGAACTCCCGCCATCGCATGTTGATGGTGTCCCACTCCCCGCCGGTCCCTCCTAAAGCGGTGTTCGTGTCCAAGTCTTGTCCTGACTTCTCGTGCCACGTGGCCTCCGCCGCCACTGCCGTGCCGCAACTCAACTCCGAACTGCTATCGAGGATCCCTTCTCTGCCTTCGGGCCTGGATGTCTCCGACAAACGAACCGAGAAGGAGGTATAATATACTTTTCAATACTTTCAGAAATTCTTGGATTGCTTATTTTTATTAATTTAGATGTGATTTGAAACATAACAAAAATATTACTTTACAGCGTCTCCGCGAGAAGCAGGACAGCAAGTGTGGTCCTACGCCCCCTTGCTCGCCAGTGGACGGCGCAGGCGGCGCAGGCCGCGCGGGCGCGGCTTCGGGACTGGAGAGCGGCGACGACGACAACCTAGTGTGGGTGTCCGTGCACACTCGTGACCCACTTCATCCGCACTTCGTCGATCAATTCAATAAGGCGAGATGACTATTAATGTTTTTCAATTAATACATTGATTACAATGTTGTGACGAAATTTGAATTTAAAAATCTTATGGTCGCTAGGTATCGAGACTGACAAAAGTGGAGTTTAACTGTCTGAAGTTAGTTCTAAGTATAGACAGTTGGGTCGCCGTCTTGGACTTCTTCGGAGTGAACGAGACCGAGCAGGACGCTATGAGCAATGATTCCAACGGCAAAGGTATTTAATTCGCTTATTGTACCGACAAGTGTTAGAGGCTTATTATTTGACGATTTCCACATCTATAAGTCTGTTTCTATTATTCTCCACTTAGATACAGTGGACGGTCAAAGTGAGTCGACGATCGCGGCAGATGTGGACGGTGGTATGACGGAGACGGAGATGCGCGTGCGCTCCCTATCCGTGGTAGTGGTCGGAGCGCGGGGGGACGCGTGCCGTGCGCTGGTGTCGCGCGTGGCGGCACGCGTGCGAGCTCGCCGATCGCCCGCTGAGCGTCACGTGCGAGCCACGTTGGGAGCGCTCGTCCTATCGGATCTAGCGCCGCGCGCTCCGCTCTGGCGAGACAGGTTGCGCACCCGGGCCAAGAACGCACTCACTCTACACTACCATCGGTCAGTTAATTCTATTAATCTATTATTTGCTAGTCTTGTATGACGATAACCTTTAAATTCGTAATGTGACGTGTTATCGCTTACAAGTCTTTTTGGAATGTGTTGTTGGATCGTCTGCAGGCTTAGTCCGGAGGAAGCGGCGGTGCTGGGCTACGAGACGAGTTTGGAACTAGAAATGGGACCATTGACGTACGTGCACACGCGCCGCTTCGTTCTGGAGTTGCAGGCGTTCGCGCGAGACTTCAGTCTGCTGCGCCATGTAATTGTGCAAGCGCGTCGTAAGGTTTGTCATCCTTTTAACAGCAAAGAGTTTGCAAATCATTAACGAGAGATCATTGCCCTCTATAATAGTTGTATTTGAAAATAATTAGGTATCGAGTGTAGTGAGCGACGCGTCGCAGACGCAACGCATGCGCCTGAAGGTGCGCTGCGAGTCGCCCGTGATAGTGGTGCCGGTGTCGGGCCGCAGTCGCGCGGCGCTGGCGGCCGAGCTTCGTTTGCTCCACGTAGACAACTGCTTCAAACGAGCTGGCGACCTCGACACCGTCAGCACGGTGCTTGACCCTTCGCGACGTGAGTTCAACCTTTGGCTTTATATAATTACGAATTGCGGGCGAACAATGTGTGAGAGAGCCGTCCTAATAATTGCAATTACCTCGATTATAAGTTAAGTAATTTTGAGACAGCGGAGCGTGAACTGCTGGACGTGCGCACGATCCGGTTGGAGGGAGTGTCCGTGTGGTGCGCGGAGGGCGGTGGTGGTAACGGGAATCGTGGAGTCCGAGTGCGGCGTTGCGGGCCACCGCTTCTACCTGCCCCTGCGCATCTCACTCTGCAGCTGGAAATCAACTGTGATAAAACGCACAATGGTAAAATCAGAAGTGATCTCATAATAGCAATCCAATTTAAAGTGACTATCACCTTCAAAAGCTAATAAAAATATTGACAGTGGCCGACATGACAATGCAGGGGACATTGACGACGCTGCAGGTGTCGCTGGACGCCCCACAGTACCGATTGATACGCGGAGTGCTCGCTCACAACTTGGGCGAAGCCTGTCCCGAGCTGATCGCGCAGCCGATCGAGCCGGCTCCGCAGCCTTCAGGTATGAATCAACCTATGGTGCATTTTTCGTGGCCGGGACGATTCCTAATCCGAGCTAATACATGGCGATATGAGCAGGCGGCGGCGGCGTGTGGCGTACGTGGTCTTTGCGGCTGGACCTGCAAGACGTGCGCGTCGAGTTACGCCGGGCGACCGCGCCTCCCCTGGCCTGCGTGCACTTCATCAAATCCAGGCTGCTGCTGGACACGTATTCCGACACTAGCCAAGATATCGATTTGGTTTCACAGGTATAGTCATCTCACACTTTCAGTTCGAACTAAAATGATATATGGCAGAACTTTCTACCTTTACGGTATAACGTACTCGCATTGCAAAGGGTCTATTGGACCTTTCTGCATTTTTAACATAACCATTAACCAACCTTTGTTTCCATTGCGCAGGAGATCCTGGTCTGCGACAGCCGGTACAGTAGCGAGCCGGCTAACCGACGCGGTAACGTGTTCAGCCGCATCGTGCAGCCTCAGCCCGACCACCCACACACCGTGCAGGCCGAGCTGCACGCCAGGTCGTACGCCAGTCTATGCTATCAATGAGCGAACATATTCGCTACATCTAATATATATAAATCTCCTGTCACGATGTTTGTCCGAGATGAACTCGGAAACTACTGAACCGATTTTAGCGTGTTTTTCTTTAAAATGAGTGCTATGCTCCAACTTAAGACTTAGGATAGTTTATTTATCAATTTATAGCCGCATTATTATTTTATTAGTATATTTGAGAGTGAAAATCATCCTTTAGCACCAAACGATACTGACAGATGACAATATCTGTTGACTAAATTTAGTAGGTTTTCAATAGATGGCGCTGTGTAAAAAGGACAAACTTATTACTACTAATAATGCTTACTAATTAAAATTTAATATAACAAAAACCTTTGCCACAGCGACGCGTGGCCGGCTCATCTAGTAATTAGATAAAATGTAACAATTTCAATAAAACAACACGCAGGAAGCGGCCCGAGTCGTCGGCATACACGATCATGGTGAACAACATGCGTCTCATGGCGATCCTCGACTGGTGGGAGGCGGCCAACCAGTTCATAATGCAGCCGCCGCCGCCGCCCGCCGACCCCGACCAACTGTACATGTGCGTTCTCCTGCAATCTTATAATCGTCGCATCGGTATCGATAAGCGTACTCGAAACTCTCTCGTCCGACAGTGAGGAGAGGTCGCCCGACTTCGCGGCGGATTGCGGAAGTAACAACGGCAACGGTGAAGCGGCCGCGACACAAGAGAGCACCGAGCAAATGGAGCTCAAGCTGAATGTCACCGACTCGCAACTCGTGCTGGTGGAAGACGCCTCCGTTTGGGATACCAACGCCGTCATATTGAAGGTATGCAACTCACGTAATAATATATATCGAAATTTCGGTGAACGAGTAGAAACCCTCGTGTCCTTAATTTGCGTGTGTTATACAGAGCACGACAGTGATAACCTACCACCCGGCGGACTCCGAGCGGCCCGTGGTTTGTGAATTGAGCGACTTGGAGGTGTTCTCGTGCGTTCTCGGCCTAGAAGACGAGACCGCGTTGGCCATCGTCGACCCGGCCGCGCTCCACGTCGCTATGCACGCCGACTCCGTCTTACATGTACGTACGCCGTTCGATGTACGCGACTACCGTCTGCAGTAAGGAATAGGCTTGACCCCGCTTTGTGAATTGCAGGTGGACATGGGAACGCTTAATTTGCGGCTGTCATACCACGACATGCGGATGTTCGCTGCGATGCTGCAGTCTCTTCCGGCGCAAGCGAGGCTGGCTCTGTCGGGTATGTCGTATTTCGCCTATCAATTTTTCTTAGCAATATTTGCGCCGAGCCCGATAAACCGTAGTATCTTGCTGTTGCAGACAACACGGAGACGAGTGCGTCGACGGACGAGCCGGCGAACAGCGTGCACATGCGCACCGGCACGTCCAACGCCGCGCGGCTCATGGCTCCACGCTGGCTGCGTTCGCGCACGCCGCCCGCGCGTCTTATTCCAGAACCGGAACCGCAGAAAGCGCTACGTGCCGTACAGGTTATTTGATTATTCAACACACCAACAACACATACAATATTTGGAAACCTAATATAGAACCTAACTTGGTACTTGTACCAATGAGTTACGTACATGGCATTTTTTGTATAAAATTCTTTTTAGCTAATTAAGAATTAATGAATAGACCCAAATCGTGGAGACAAGTCAAAAGCACTGACAAACTGTCGCATCTTTAATCAAACGAATTAAAATACGCAGGTGAGCGCAGACTGCGTGACGCTGTGCGTCATCGACGACTGCCTGGACTCGGACGTTCCGCTTCTCGAGCTTTCTCTGGCCGACCTACAGCTCGAACAGGTGACTATCTTTATGTAGTATTCTGAATTGTAACATTTTAAGGCATACGCCAGAAAATGTTTATATATATATATAAATATATGCTTTGAATTTCCCTTTTAAGGACCTCCGCAGGGTAGAGGAATCCTTCGAGGATCCCCTGCTGGTTTCCACACCTTCAGGCGACTCCAACTCTATGATCGCGGAGGTGGGCGCAGCCGGACGCCGCACGGCCGCGGGAGGTGGCAGGCTCAAGGCTCTGCTCACGCTCGATTACTATAACCGGATGTTATCCGGTTGGGAACCCATCGTGGAACCTTGGAGGTATGATGATATTTTTATACAGAAAGCATTACTTCATATACGAGTGCTGTATTAAGGTTTATTTAATTTTACATTGGTAACGTAGGTTTGAGAGCCGTTGGGAGTACACTCTGTCCAGCGCTCTATCGCTGCGCCGCCTGCAGGTGGAGATTTCGTCCTGCGACGTCCTCAACACCAACATCACGTCTGCGCTCGTGGACCTCGTGCGGCTCGTGAGGACCAACTGGACTGCGGACTACTACGCCCCGCAGGTTCTGTCACATGACGTGATCGCACCGTAGTGTTTATATATATGTGCATGGCGTTTCGAAATTGAAATTAAACATGTTTATAACGCTCACCTCAGACCGCGACTCAGGCGGAACAATCGCCCAAGGGGAGTCCTGCAGGCCATCGCCGCCGCTCTCCATTCGTCCCGTACGCGTTGCGCAATCTCACCGGCCTCCGGCTCTGGTTCACTACGCTCACTACGGCTTCCGACGAGTGAGATATTATTTTGATTGATAATTGTAGTGTAGGAACTTGGATACAATTCTTATCGTCGCATACTTTTAAGTAGTATTTTTTTAAATCTGAGTAACCAAACAGGTTACGCGAAGGCGGCGAGTCGACGCCGTGGGCCGGGCCGGATGACTCGTGGGTGTGCGTTCGCGCAGGCGACACTGAGCCCTTCTCGTTCGGTGTCCGGCGGGGGCGAGCTCGCGGAGCCGGGCTCGTCCCGGGGGCGGGTGCCGCGAGCCACTCCGATCCGGTGCCGCTCGCGCCGCTGCACAGGCTGGTGGTGCGAGTAGACGGCTGGTCACCGCTGGACCCGGTCTGCGTCGACCGAGTCGGCGTATTCTTCAGACTCGTTTCGCACAACGTAAGTGAAACTTGAAATATTTAAAGAACTGGCTAGTTTCAAGTGTAAGAGTGTGCTTTTATCATGCGTACATAAAAGTTGTTTATAGACAAAACGTATGCCATCAGAAATCCGGTGCGGAAGCCCGTGTGGTGCTGGAGGTGTCGCTGGAAGGGTCGGCGCGCAAGCTGGTGACGGTGCGCTCGGCGCTGTGCGTGCGCAACGACTTGCCGCACGCCGTCGACGTGCGCTTGCACCACGCAGGCCCGCATGCTCACGCGCACGGTATTTTGACTTTGAACTGTTCCCTTATGGTCTACAATATTTTCTTTAACCAATAAATATGTTGAAATAAAGCCTCAATCTGCGAATGCGTACCCCGCGAATAAACCGCGTGGCATGCTTGTCGTTGACTTGTACGAGCGATGCGAACGCTTCGGTACCGAGATCGGTAAATAATACGGTGCGGTGTTAGAACACGCCATGCTGCAGCGGCAGGGCGCGGCGGCGGCGGCCGCGGGGGCGGCTCGGCGGCCGAGCGGCACGAGCGCGGTCCGGGCCATGTGTGCCGCGCTGCAGCGCCGGGCCGCACTGTGCCCTACGCCCCTCCCGCGCCTGCCGCCCAATCTGCCCGTTTTCATTAACTGCGGTACGACGTGCCACATCCCGCACAGAACGATCACTCGACTTGGGTTATTGCTCTGACGCTAATGCCTTGTATGTAGCTTCATCATCATAATTCCACGTCACGAGACGGTAACCGACATCGTAGTGAAACATCATTTGCTAACTGGTTGTATGTCACGTATGCAGTTTGTTCCGATTTAGTTTATTGTGTCATGTATGAGCCAACTCAATTCGTACTCATTCACTTGACTCTAGATGTTGGATTAAATTATTAACTTGGATGCGAAGCCGAATAAACTTCGCCCTTAACCGCGAAGAAACTTTAGTTTATTATTATTTGCGACTAATACTAACATCCGATCACGAAGTCAGTGTGACAGCTTCCGCTCCTATGTGCTTCATCACAATTTCAAAGCTACATCTTGATACTTTGTGGTGTACATGCTCCCTGCGAGTAACAGACGCCTTGGCAATTGGGATGCGCCAAAAGTTTAATGATATTTCGGGATATTCCATTGATACGAATACTTATGTATTGAATTCGACTATCGGCATATAAACTAGCGTTGTTGCAGGCGAATGGGGCGGATCGAATTCCACTCGCAGCACGCAGATAGAGGCGGGCGGTTGGTGGGCGGCTCCGCTGAGCGCGAGGTCGCCCGTTCTGTGGACGCGACCGATAGTGCGCGGCGTACGCGTGCCCGCGCCCGCCCTGGCGCCCGCTCCCTTGGACTGGCGCGCCGCCCCTTCGCACCCCGCACTTCTGCACTACGAGTGCCGCGCGCCCCACGACTACGTATACAGGTGATCTACCGGAGGTCCGCATTTTACTGTACTGCGTTGTTAAAGGTGCGTGATAAATGACCCGAATGCCGATTTCACAGATTTTGCTGTGTAATAATACGCGAAAGTTTTCCACTGGAGCGCGGTGAGCCGTTGGCGGGGCACACGCTCCGTCTCGTGCCCGCCCTCCGTATTGAGAACCTGCTGCCTTTGGAACTGCAGTATCGAGTCGGCTCTGTCACCGGGAATCTTCCTGCAGCGCACACTGAGCCCACGCATCAGGTACGTCTATTTCGCTAAGACGCCTTCTCTATGTAGGATGGGAAGATAATATTGTTTACATCTAGGTTGACGTGGAGGAGGGGGTCGAAGTGACCGTGAAGCTCGAAGGATTTAGCTGGTCATCCGCGCTGAGCGTCGGCGGAGGAGGCGCCGGCGGGGCTAACGCCAGCAACTCCTTCTCCGCGAGGCTCAAGCTGCGGGACGGCAAAAACCGGAGGCTGTACCTCAACGCGAGAGTCACGATCAAGAAGACGGACGGCGTCAAGGTAACTTCACGGTTAACAAGGCTAACGTAAAAGAAAATCGGACATTGTTTAATTGGAATGACGTGTGAATTTAAAACTTTATAATTTTGCTAGGTGTCTATATCTGCTGCGTATTGGCTGGTAAACCGTACGGGATTGCCGCTAGTGTTTCGCGCCGAGGGGGGCGGCTCGGAGGCCGCCGGGCAGTTTGCGGAGCACGAGGTGGCGCGCATGGTGGCGCCGTTGCCCTTCTCTTTCGCGGACGGAGATGGACCTACCATCAGTGCTAGGCTCGGCACCGCCGTCGCCGCCAACCCAGAGGTATTACGGTCTCACTCCTTTAACAGAAGATTTTTTTGAAGTTATACTTCATTAGGCGCGTTATGAAAAAATGATGAGAGTGAAATTTTAAGGTCTGTGACACAAAATTATCAGTATGAAGCCGTCTGCTTAACCGCTCATTAAGTCTCGAAAAAAAAGCCACCAACAAAATAGAAATTGAACCTCGA
>JAOSYY010000010.1:6690495-6717240 GCA_025727935.1 Hebomoia glaucippe
ACTGTTAATTTTGTGTCACAGATCTTAAAATTTCACTCTCATCATTTTTTCATAACGCGCCTAAAGAAGTATAACTTTAAAAATACATTTTCAAAAACACATCTGAATCATTGAATGGGAAACTTACCCGAGGTTATTCACTTGAAAGTGAGAAGCTTGGAAACTCGGCACTCGGTCACACATACGCCACGTTTATAAATGAAACATGAATGGGCCCGACTCTGCGGAGAGCTTAACTCACTATAACGCTGTGGTTTGCTTTTGGGCTCAAAACAAGACGTAGACAAACACTCGCGTTCGGATACGCCGCCCCCTCGCCCGGCCGCAGGTGCAGACTAACAGGGCTCCGAGTGCCGACTGGCGGGTGGCGGGTGGCGGGTGGCCAGTGCGATCAGCGCGGGGCGCTGCGACTTGTCGGGGGTTTCCCTCGGCCTCTTACGGTTACGAGGTGCGGGGGACGTATTCTTTATAACTATTGTACTAATGTGATAGTCACCCAAACTTCGATCTTTTTATTTAGGCAGTTAAATGTAATGTCGTTTGTGAGTTACGTAGGGGTAAAAACGCGCTCCAAATGTTTCGCGTCGGAGCTCGTGCGGCTGCGGCCTCTCTCTTGTTGATGCGCCTATATATTATAACATCTGATGTTTGTCGGAGCCTACTTATTGGCGCCCATAGACAAATATAATCATAAAATCTAGGCCCATAGAAACGAGCTGTCGTCCTGTCATTTAAGTTATCAGTGCAAACAAATTTGTCGCTCTGTTTAGTTCTCCAGATCGACAGATGGAGTCCAAAGACCGAGGAGTGGCGGCGAAAGAAACAGAAACGCGTGCCCCCGTCGCCGCGGCGTGCCGCTCGCCCGCCGCCAGCGACCCGTCTTCGGCGTCGTACGTGCAGGTGCCTCGCTCCTGTTCCGTTGTCCGTCCGTAAAAGGTTCGTTTCTCTCGATCTAATATTCTTCGACGGGCGCTGCTGCAGGTTCTGGTCCAGAAGCAGACGCACCGAGCACGAGGCCCGCCCGCCGATTTTCCCGTTAGTATGCAATGTCCTTCACGAGTGGCATCGTATTGGAACGACTTCCGCGAGTGTTATGCGAGCAGTTGCAGCGAGCGTCGGCTCACGGAGGACGAGGCGAGGGCGAGGGCGAGGTTGGCGCGGTGTTGGTCACGTGGCCGGCGCTCGCCGCTCTGCAGCGACACGGGCTGGCGTTGTTGGGGACGCAAGGCGACGTCGACGAGGCAGCGGACGAGACACGAGCCGCCGCCGCCGCGCCCACAGCCACGAAAGGGGACCGCGCGCGGCCTCCACGAGCTGCGGTGAGTCCAACCAATGCCTATCTCTAAAACCTGACTAAGTTGGGCGCCTAAAACAAAGTATATAAACATTATAAATATTGGATTTTTCATTATTTTTAAGAAGGAAATCGCAATATTCTATGCCGTACTAACACCGAGAACACCCATTCCGGTATTCCGTACCACGCTCCGACCCACGTTCGTTCTGAGTGTGGCCAGACTGAAGAGCGGTGCAAGCCCACCCTTGTCCCTCCGCTTGGCACAGCGACCGAGGCCTCGTGCGATGTGGCGAGCAACGCAGAGCTAAGCTGTACGGAGGGAGAGTGCGCAACGTTACCTAAATATTAGAAACGTACACCTGTCTTATTTTTACTCGCTTGCAGTACGTATTTCATAATTCCTTTAGCAACAGCAAGCTACGCAAAGTACGGTTTGGAAGAAGGTGAGCGACATCGCCACGGGCAAGGAGGCGGAGTCCGGCGCAGACGGTGAGTGCTCGTTTGTAGGGTCGGAAGCGACGTCTGCGGCGGTAGGTGACGGGGCTGCGCTTGGCAGGGCCGGAGCGCGTGGCGGTGTACCGCTTCGAGCGCGGCGCGGCGCTGTACGCGCGCGCGGGCGGGCGAGACACGCGCGTGGAGCGGCTCGCGCGCGCCCTGGCCCGGCCCGCCGCCGGCCTCTTCGCAGAAGTGCTCGCCTTCCTGCGGATACTCGTCGCGCTGCCCGTACACGTTTTGCTGCAAACCGAAAGGTGCGCGCTGTCGGTCGTCGCGGCGGCGACGAGCGGCGTCGTGCAGACGGCATCCGACGAAGCGTTGAAGCCGGCGCTGGCGCTGTGCTACAACGCGGTTGCGCGGCCGCCGCTGGTGTTGCTGACGCAGGCGGCGAGCGCGCTGCGGGATGCCCTGCGCCCGCTGTGGCTGGCGCTCACGGACGCGCTGCAGCCACTGGCCGGCTTGCTCGCCGGGTGCCGCCTTGTGCACGTCGAGAGGCGCTGCTCCTGCTCGCACCGCGTCTGACTGAAGCCGGTGCCGTTAATCTAGTGTAATGTACGCCATGTGTTCGTGAGTTTCTCATCCGCACGCACGCCATTGAAAGCCACGTCTAAACTTATGCATCCGTTTTGCAGATCAGGCGGAACAGATTCTTAAACTTGTATTTCCGTTCTAGGTTCAGAGTGTAATGTCGTTGCATTGAGAGATAAATTATTATTTGGGATAAGAATTCGCGGTGGAATCTTGAGGCAAAGAGCCATTATGGAGGTGCAGAATAAAACGCAAAGGTGGTTGCACAGTATATTTGGGGCGTTCACGGCGGACGCGTCTCGTCGCGGCGCGCGGCGGCGGCGCCGCCGAGCAGGTCGGTGTAGCGAGGCGGGTTGGCCCAGGGGTCGTAGCCGAGCACGGACAGCATGGGCGCCAGGTCGGCCATCTCGGAGCGCACGTCGCCCGGCAGCCCGCTCACCCACTTATCAAGAGCGTCCAAGTTTACCGGGCGCACCACCTGGTCCGAGGAGCGCTCCACGTTGGAGAGCGCCACGCCGTTGGGCTGGTTGATGTAGCGCTCGTGGTGCAGCACGGCGTCGCTCCAGGGCAGCTCTAGGAAGGCTAGCACGCTGCGCAGCGTGCGCTCGGGCGCCAGCACCAGTGCCTCATACCGCACAAGAAGGCAGCGCGTCGGCCCCAGCGACTTGCACTGCTGGTACATCAGCTCCACCGCGTGGTTCCATTTGGTCAGGCACTGCCGGTAGCTCGACAGATCGAACCCGGTTATAGTTACCTGCATTCAATACATACCCTCATTATATTAGTGTTTTATTGAGAATAACAGAGCAGACCTACACTTTCAGCTCAACAAAAGTATTCCTTGATATAATTATTTTAAGCGGTGAGCTCTCCACTCGACTACTTGGCTTTTCCCTTTTCTGGAGCAATGTTATTAGTAAAAAAATATACCTTTCTTGTAATGATGGAATGCACCGTGGCTCGTCCATCTCGCACCATGAACAAAAACTTGGCATTCGGAAACAGTTCTAGAACGTAAGTTCCCATTTTCAAAACGAGGGGATCTTTATTGCACAGCCGCGGCGCCGAGTCCCCGTGACGCACTATCACTTCAAGACAGAAGGCGGCGATAGCATTGTCGAGCACGGCCTTAGACACGCCCGCCTGCTCGAGCCTCACACTCTCTTTCTGAGACTTCATCCAGTGCTGGCGCATCTGCAGGATGCGAGGCACCACGCGCGTCTCCTGGCCGCAGCGCACGTCCGGGTGTGCGTCCAGCATGGCGCGCATGAGCGTAGTGCCTGAGCGCGGCACGCCACCAATGAAGATCAGTGGCAGATCGCGGCCTTCGACCGGAGCACCCGGTTCGCGACGTCCCGCGCTCGGCACCAGGCCACCGGGTCCACGTGCTCGCCATATCCACAGCAGAGCGGCGCCCACCAGCAGCGCGATGGCTAACCGGAGCCGTGCCCCGCGCCACATACGTACTGACTCTGCTCCTGTTACATATATTGCGTGTTTACTACAGATTGGGAAGACTTTACAATGACGACAGATAAAAATGAGATCCGGCCAAACTTAGCTTCAAAAAGTGCTAATGTCTAAAAGTAGATTAATGCAATTTAACTTTTTGCAAGACATAGTTAAGGGAAGCAGTAAAGTAGATTCTAACTGTAGCTTTCTCTATAAAGTACAACTGCAACTGTTTTGTTAATATCCATAATAGTGTTGCTCAGGGCAAATTATAAAAGGCAAAACAAACAATATATTGTTTCTTTCAAAGTGACATCACTCAAGTTTCCTATTGTCAATTATATCTCCAAAGTGTACGGCTGTTGGCTTTGTATGCATGTTTGTACATAAACGTAATTTGTTTTAATAATTAAGTAATGTTTCGACTTACGATACAAAAAGAAGTTGCAGTTATGTTTAACAGACCCTGTAACAAATTGTATGAAAAGCTATGCAATTATAAGAGCAAACAACAGCCCATATAGTGATGCATGGACACTGTCCCAAGGGACTTTATGAGGGTTGGACACAGCCCAGTCCCCGTCCCCATGGGAGAGCTGTAGTCAGTGTGGAATGTGGATGGCACGTACATTAGTAACTGTCTATTACCATTAGGTGGCAAAGGTCACACGGGCCGGTTCTTTCGACCGTCGGCCCCGGTCCCTGGAAGAGGTCACTAACGATCACAACGCTCTTTTCGAGGCACAGTAACGTGTACTTACCTACATTCAAATATTCTTTAGTCTCTACTGCTTTAAACACGTAACAGCTTGCCAACGCATCGTTTTAGATTGGTTTAGCCAGTTAAAATACGTCGGCTGTGGGCCATAAAATTATTATTACCTCGTACCGTTCTGAAACCTGTGAAATATCTATCTGATATTGTAATATAAACAAAAATTATCACACCATAATATGAATTATTCGAGTATTTTACGATAAGATATGAAATCACAGACAAAACTCTTTAACAAATTCTCACAGACCAATGAAGGGTGTATCTGTCGACAGTTGCACTTTCTGTAATAACTCTATTACATTATTTATCTGTTTAGAGTTCCCGGAAATTAGCGGAAAAAATTGTTATTTCTTATTTTGGTTAATTTTATCGTTGGTTAGTTTAAAATAATATTTTTCGGTCTCTTTTACCTTAATATATACTACCTATATTGTTTAATGCCAGTGACTTACGCGATGATTACGCGGTTTATTTGAATCTTATTCAAAATTAATAGTTATAATAATAGTAACTTGATAAATATATTAATAATCTTGTCTAATTTCCAATTTCTATGAGTATTTAAGCAGCAGAGGTAAAACAGGAGGTATATTTTACACGAACAATCTATGAAAAACTGTATACATAATAACGACGAACTCGTTTAACTCATACATGGCAGTGACAAGTGTGTTCACAAAGTTTTACCGATTCGTTTATGATCAATGATGGAAACGACAAGTCAGACGCTAGCATTTGTGAAGTATTTAGTAGTCCATGCAGCACAGCAGCTCACTTAAATAATAAAGACGATGAAAAGATTTGCTATATGGAACAAGATTGTGAAAAATACCTTTTTATCGAAATTTATACTTAATAATTATCATTTAGTTTCAATGGAATTCTAATACCAGAAATTACAAATGGAAATAGAACAAATTCCAAGTTTGAACGAACAATCCCGAAATAATAGATTTAGCAAATAAAAGTTAATTTCTCCGGCAACGTGGGAGTTCTACAAAACGGCTTCGCTAAATACTACCTAGCCGTCACACCTTATGCAATGCTCAGAGACCACAGAGCATATCGAAAACACCTAATGTAAAAACTTTCACAAAGCAGTATTTTTATAATAGTCGTTATAAGATGCATTCGAAATTACTCGTTTCATTCAGAAAAAAACACACAATGTTTTTATACGCATAAGATAAAATGTTATGGCTTAAATTGGAAAAGACCTTGTACATTATATTGGCGAGGCGTCTGTGAGGATCTCATCACAGATTATATAGAAAACAGAAATGATACGGGAATATGAGAATATGATAGTAATTCGCGGACTTGATTCTAAAATAATAACAATCATTATATTTATGGCGGAAAATAAAATACGGACATAAATAAAGGAAGCATTAGTAACAGTTTAATTGTGTATAGATTGACTGATGTGCCTTTTTTATAAAGTTTTAAAGTGATTAAATTCGATAGTGTTTTGTGCCCGAGCCTCTTTGTTCGATACAAATATGGCCGCTACCGGGTTTATTTGTCAAAAGTCAGAATGCTTTATCATTGATTATTATATCGTCCAGACATTTTTATAATTTTAAAACTAGGCTTATAAATAACTTTCACATGAACAAAATATTTATTCTTAAGTGATACCACTTAGAAAAATAATCGGTTAAATTTAATTGCTTACCAAAACAATTCGCAATATAATAGTGGTGCTTGCTGATAAATAGTAATCGAATGCAACGTGCATGTTTAGCCAGGAGTTTTAGTGCTGGTCGCTAAGTGAAATGTGGAGTGCGTCGAGTATATTCGCCATGATTCAGAATGAGCGGGCGAAATGAGCCCGCTCCGGCATTGTTCAGTGGTTCAACCGTGCTACTCATGGTAAGTGGCTGAGGCTCAATGTTTGCACTTCCATAACTTGTTATTACAATATGTAATATTATACTCGCTACTACTTTTATTCAAAATTATAGTTATGACAGAAATCCGCAAACAACGCCTGAGGGGTGTAATGGTAATGTTGAATGATTGTGTGTATACAACTCTGTTATCAGGCAATAAATAAAACTACTGTCGCTGCTTATGACCATTGATCTCGCAATCTTCGGACTTCTAGTAAGAATTGCCGAAACTAAAGAGGCTTAGAGCTCAATGAGTCTATCACAAATGACAAATTGACTATTGCAAGTGCAGTTCAATAGCATCCGTTTTATATATGCAAGTGGGAAGAAGAAAAGTATTGCTTACGTAGTAGCCAGAGTAATTCTTCATAGGAGTTAATCATTTATTTATACTTTCAGTACATCTTTAGTAGTCTGGTAACCAATAATATATGTGCTCAGCTATTCCGCTTTGTCCTAATTTTAAGTTATTAGATAAAAATGTTATTGATTGCTTGTTCTTTATGACTAAGATTATTTTTGTGTTTTAAGAGTCTTTATTCTCGTTTCTATTTTTATCCTACAAAGGCAACAAGAGCATAATTAACAGTGCTGGTTGTGTGAAATGCCGAAGCTGCAAAGGGATGTCACTTGAGACATTTACCTTTCTTATTGACAGTAAATTGTTACAATAAGTTGGTGTGATGTGTATAATGATTAATGTCTAATTGTAATTCGAGGGTTACATCTACAGCCTCACTGTTGATGGGCTAGTTGGCTTAGAGGCGGAATGTATTCTGCTATATTCATTGGTAGCAGGTGTATCATATTAGTCTCTATAGTTTTCGACTACTATAGAAACACTTTATTTTCATAGTTACTTGACCAGCTTTGGTATGGCGACTATGAATTTACTTGGACGTGTCACGCAGGGTGTGGAGCGCGGCGGTTGTGGAGGCGGCGGCGTGCCAGGTGTCGCGGGCACAGCCGCCGCTCTCAATGGAGCGACTTCGGATCGAGTCGAAGAACCTCCCCGTAAACGGCCCAAGCTGATTCTCGCCGAAGACGTTTCGGCACTTCGCAAGCGGATACTAGAATATAAGCTGCTGCGACTTAAAAACCTCCGGGACAGGTGATTTATTTAATTTGGCACATCAACAGCACACGCACAATACATAGCATTAATAGATTATCTTAATTATACAATACTACGTGATATTAACAACTCCACATTTTTGTAAAAGGAAACAATGTTCCACATTTGAAAGCAGCAATAGTAAGAATAAAGAAAAGTAGCGCAAGCTTAGCTCTTGGCCCTTTTCTTGGCATTTTGATTGAAATCTTATTCAACATGGCTGGTGTGTTAACCAAGTTGCTGAGTATTTTTTTGGGAAACGACAGGTCAAACATGGAGTTTACACATATTTCAATATGTTTGTCTGCACACATAATCACATCATTGCTTGTGAGGAACATAACAGATGATTCGGTTTCAGGTTCACGGAGCAGCTTAGCGAGCTGTATTTCCTGCAGGCGGGAGGTAACATGATGGACTATGCGGCCTGGCGCAAAAGACCTGCGGCTCCGCAACTGCTTGCGTTCCTGGAGGCTCAACGACCCCCTGAGCCGGCTCTCACTCTGCAGCCCGCTCCGGCCGCCCCGACGCCGTCCCCGTCCCCGGTCCCAACGCCGACTCCTGTCGCCGCTCCCGTCGTCGCCGTAGGCGCCATCAGTGCATCCGACGAGATGGTGGAAAAAGCTAAACAAGAAGCGTACGTAGCAGCCCGCGTAGCGGAACTCGTGCGCGGTGGACTGTGGACGGAGCGGCGCTTGCCACGAGTGCTGGAGCCACCTCGGCCGAAGACGCATTGGGATTACCTGCTGGAGGAGATGGCCTGGCTCGCGCAAGATTTCGCGCACGAACGCAAGTGGAAAAAACAAGCAGCTAAAAAGGTAATAATTCCACCGAATCCACTTTTATTGATTAAAATTGCGGGGAGAAAGGTGTAACGTTATGTTTGTCGGATAGTGTGCGCGCGCCGTGCAGAAATATTTTCAAGACAAAGCGTTAGCAGCTCAGAAAGCAGAAAAGGCCCAGGAGTTACAGTTGAAGAAGATTGCGGCATTCGCGGCCAAAGAAATCCGCACCTTTTGGACCAATGTCGAAAAGGTAATGCGCTTGTTTGAATTGAGCTAATCTTTTGTAATTTTCAAGTAATGTGTGGTTGGTATGGTCCAGGCAGTGTTACCGAATACCAAATTATAAATAAAAAAAGGTTTGTGTAACAAATTGCAGCTCGTGGAGTGGAAGCGGGTGCAGCGCGTAGAGCGCGCGCGCAAGGAGGCGCTGGACGAGCAGCTGAGCTACATCGTGGACCGTACCGAGCGCTATTCACGCCAGCTGGCCGCCAACCTGCACGCGCCGCACGCCGACACGCCGCCCTCCGACGACGAGTTCCAGCCGCGTGGTGACTCGGACGACGACGAGGAGACCATCGCGGCGGCCGAGCGAGAGGCTGCGCACGACGCCGCCGACCACCGCCTCGAGCTGGACGCGCTGCGTCGCGAGTCTCGCCTCGAGCTCGGCGACCTGCTACCGCCCGGCTACTTGCCCGCGCACTCGCCACCGCCCTCCGACTACGGCCCCGACGACGACTCTGCCGACGACGAACGCACTATCGCCGAGCAGGAGGGTCGAGAACGCGCCGAGGACACGGCCGCCGAGCTAGCCGCGCTCCAGGACGAGGCGGACCTCGACTTAGACGAACTAGTGCGGCGCTACCGCGACGCGCCCCCGGCTCCGGCCGCCTCACCGCCGACGGACGGAGACGACGGCTCGTCAACGGCGTCAGATGTGGAGACTGTCATCTCTGAAGACACCGATTCCGACAAAGAGGGCTCGACCTCGTCGGAGCGCCTCGAATCGTTGATGGCGGGTGCGGATGGTGGACGCGGCGACCGAACCGAGGAGGGCTCGCAGCGTGTCGAAGCGGCCGCGTCGCTCGCGGCGTCGCTGCAGCCGACGGGCACGACGCTATCGGAGACGGCGGTCGGCACGCCGGTGCCGCGGCTGCTGCGGCACGCGCTGCGCGAGTACCAGCACGTGGGCCTGCATTGGTTGGCAACGATGCACGCGAGGCGCCTCAACGGTATCCTGGCCGACGAGATGGGGCTTGGCAAGACCATCCAGACGATCGCACTGCTGGCGCACCTCGCTCTCGAACACCGCGACTGGGGGCCGCACCTCGTCGTCGCGCCCACCTCGGTCGTGCTCAACTGGGAAGTGGAATTCAAGAAGTGGTGTCCCGCTTTCAAGATCCTGACGTACTACGGCACGATCAAGGAGCGGAAACTGAAACGCGTCGGCTGGACCAAGGCTAACTCTTTCCACGTGTGCATCACCTCTTACAAACTGGTCGTGCAAGATCATCAGAGTTTTCGCAGAAAGCGTTGGAAATATTTGATACTGGACGAGGCGCAAAACATTAAAAACTTCAAATCTCAACGGTGGCAGATGTTGCTGAACTTCCAGACGGAGAGGTAACGCCGACGCCGTCGCTGGGAACGGTGCGCCAGGCGCCGCGGTATGTAATCTCGTCTGTTTTGTCGCAGGCGGCTGCTGCTGACGGGCACGCCGCTGCAGAACAGCCTGCTAGAGCTGTGGTCCCTGATGCACTTCCTCATGCCGGACGTCTTCGCCTCGCACTCGGAGTTCCGCGAGTGGTTCGCGCCCGTGGCCGGCATTGCCGAGGGCAGCCACCGCTACAGCGACGAGCTGGTACGGCGCCTGCACGAGGTGCTGCGGCCGTTCCTGCTGCGCAGGCTGAAGGCCGACGTGGAGCGCCAGATGCCGCGCAAGTATGAGCACGTGCTCATGTGCCGGCTCGCTAAGCGGCAGCGCTTCCTGTACGATGACTTCATGGCGCGTGCCAAGTGAGTCTCATGCGAATCTGTCTTTGTCTCAGAAGCGGCCCGACCAATTAACATGCCCTTGACTGTAAACAGGACGAAAGAGAGCCTCGCATCGGGGAACTTGCTGAGCGTAATCAACGTGCTGATGCAGCTGCGCAAAGTATGCAATCACCCCGACCTGTTCGAACCGCGGCCCGTCTGCTCGCCGCTGCACTTGCCCGCACTGGAGTTGCGCGCGCCCGCTCTGACGCTCCTAGAGGCGCCGGCCGTGCGCGTCGCCCTCGCCGCTCGCCTGGCCGGAGACCTAGCCTCGCTCGAGCTGGCTGGCGCCGAAGCCTTCGCGGCGCACCGCGCGAGGCACCTCGGTACGATATTATTGAACTGATATTACCCACTTCGCATTTCATATGTTGCGGAGTGATCGTAGCTCGGCCGTGACTTATTACGACATATTTGGCTCGCACAGCTCCGCCCAGGCGCCTCGTAGAGGAGCTGAGCGACCGCCCACTAGAAGCGGCTCCTAGACCTCCCCCGGCCGCGTTGCGACTGCACCTGCGCCTGGTACCGCGGGCGCCACCCTCGCGCCTTCCCTCCGCCGCGCAGCCTCCGCGCCTCACGTCGTCGGCGATGAGTCGGCCCGCTCCCGCGACGGCGACTCCGCCCGGGTCCGCCGATGGCGGTCGCGGGGCCGGCGCGAGGCGCGAAGCGCACCGGCGCAGCTGCCTGCGTCGGCTGGCGGCGGTCAACGAGCGGCGGTGCTGGCGATTGCCGTTGTTCGGCGCGGACTTGCGCGCCGCGTTGACCGTGCCTCCGCCTCCAACGCCGCTGGTACTACCGAAGACCATCGAGACGGTGTTGACGGAGTTGCACGACGTCATAGATCGGTAAATCGCCTCGTGTTTTTTGTTTTGATAATTTTCAACACCGAATCCATATTTTGAGTGTCAATTCAACTTATCGTGATGTTTTCTTTCATAAACAAGTCGTGCGTCGTGAACAGTTTCAGCGTATGCTGGGCGTCGTGCCGCGCAGACGGGTGCGCATTGGTGGCCGGGCGAGGCGCGGGCGCGCGCGCATGGCGCCGCCACGCTGCCGCCCTGCAGCACTCGCTCGAGCCCCCGCTGCGACGTGCGCTAGCTCTGCTGCACGCTCCGGCGCAGCGCCAGGCCGTCGCCTTCCCGCACCCGCGACTGCTGCAGTACGACTGCGGCAAGTTGCAGACGCTGGATGGCCTGCTGCGTCGCTTGAAGGCGGGAGGGCACCGCGTGCTCATCTTCACGCAAATGACGCGCGTGCTGGATGTGCTGGAGGCGTTCCTGTCGCTGCACGGGCACACATACCTGCGGCTGGACGGCAGCACTCGCGTAGAGCTGCGGCAGCCGCTCGTGGACCGGTTCAATGGCGACGCGCGCATCTTTGCCTTCATCCTGTCGACGCGCAGCGGCGGTGTCGGGCTGAACCTTACGGGCGCCGACTCGGTCGTGTTCTATGACTCTGACTGGAACCCGACGATGGACGCGCAGGCGCAAGACCGCTGTCACCGCATTGGACAGACGCGCGACGTGCACGTGTTTCGCCTCGTCACCGGCGCAACCGTCGAAGAGAACATCCTGCGCAAAGCGGAGCAGAAGCGGACTCTCGGCCACCTCGCCATCGAGGACGGCCACTTCACCACCTCGTACCTGCGCGCGGTAAAACGTTTCACTCACGATACACCCAAGTCACTAGCGAGTGGCAAAGCTCTAAACTCAAATACAATTTTCGCTCTCTATCGGTTGGTATAGTTGCGATACAATGTCTCTTGACATGGACATCGGGACCCCTTTGACTGTTTTGTAATTTGTTATATTAAACAATACACCCTGGCAGGCCAACATAAAGGAGCTGTTTGGAGCGGAGGGCAGCGAGCCGGTGGCCGCCGAGGGTGGAGGGGGCGAACTGGAGAGCGCTCTGGCCGCCTGCGAGGACGAGGCGGACGCTCTGGCTGCTCAAGCGGCGCGCGCAGAGGCACAGGGCGAGCTGGCCGAATTCGACGAGACCGTCCCGCTCGAGGAGGACCGCGACGCCAGTGCGCCGCATACGCCGGCTGGCGAGCGCGCGCCCAAGGATGAATTCGCTGCGCTCATGAAGCAGGTCGGTCGAGCCCCACTCCTTGCCAAGTGCACCTAAAGAGAGCATCCCCACAATAATTGCCTTCGTGTACAGCTAACCCCGGTTGAGAAATACGCTATGCGCTTAGTGGAGACGAGCGAGGCCGCCACCGAAGCGGAGCGGGCGGCTCTCGGCGAGATGCGCCGGCAACTGCGCGAGTGGGAACAGGCTCGACGCGCGCTACGGGACGAGCCCCAAAGCCAGCCGTCGCAGGAGCCCGAAGCCGAGCTGACGTACAGCGCCGAGGACGCGCGCACCAAGGTGCGTGGCCGCCGGCGGACGAAGCGAGCCGCGCCGCCTCCTGCGCCCCCGCCACCGCCGCCCTCGCCGCCCCCTTCACCGCCGACGCCGACGCCGATGCCCACGCAGCCGCCCGCGCCGCGTACGCGCTCCCGCGGCACCGTACAGATCAACCTGTGGACGTTGGACAAGCGCGAGGCGGGCGGCGCGGGGCGGCGGCGCGCGCTTCGCAACGGCACGCTGGACTCGTGGCTGGCCGGCGCTGACGCCGCCCGGCGCGAGGACCGACACGATGATAATAAATGATTTGAGACTGTACTTGTGGCGTTTTATATTTCTGACGTTCGACGTTTTGGTGCCGCTCGATACTCGTCCGTAAATGCTTGACCCCGTTATCGTCGGCCGGTGTTCTCGCGAGAAGCCACCAAAACGGCGACGCCGCACCGAACGTCAGGGATGTAAAGCGTGCAAGCATTTACGGGCGAGGGCGAGCGCGCCCTCCCCTCCCTCCCCACCCGCCGTCGCCCCTCGGGCAAGGCGTGCATAGAGGATCGTTCCATAGGCCTGAGTAACGATCAAAGCATGCGTAGTATTAAAGAACTCAAAGAAAAAATAAAATTGTACCGTCTGACGTACGGGTGAGTCCTTGTTGAGTCAATCTTGGGATTACGCCGAAACGTGAACATTTTGTGATCCCGACCAAACCTAACTTGCAGATATGGCTGAGCGACGTCGGCGCGGTGGACGCGATGCCGGTGAGTACGCCCGCTGGTGCCCGGCGCCCCTTTGGCAGTCGCTCCCGCCTCCCGCTCACGCTCTCCCTTTCGCTTGCAGATGTGGTGCCCGCCCACTCCGCCCTCGAGCGAAGGCGACGTGTACTGCGACACGTGGGCGCGGGCCCTCTACCGGCGGGGTGCCGCGTCGGATGCGCTGCTGCCGCCCGTGCGGTGGCGAGACTCGCGCACGGTCCGGTCGCCTCGGCGTATGCGCCCCGCTGCGCGCGCGCCTCCCGCTCCGCCTTCGCTGTTCGGGCCTAGGCCGCGCATCCGCGTGCGCCCGGCGCCGCCGCCTCACCGCGATCCCACCGTGCCGCCTCCCGACTGGAGCCCTTGCGAAGACGCCGCCCTGCGCAGGGCCCTACGCTTACAACGCCTGCCCGCCGAACCGCCCGCCGCGCTCGCAGCCAACTGGGAATGGCTCGCCGAGCTGGTGAACGAGGTGGCGCGAGCCTATCGGTCGCCGCGCGCCTGCCGTGACCGCCACGACACGCTAGCAGATCCCGAACGCGCCCGCCGCAAACATCGCAAGCCGCCGCCGGCGCGCCGCCGCCCGGACGATGAAGCCCCGCGCCCGCCGCTGCCGCGCCTCGATGCCATGCGGGATGCGGCCGAAAGGCGCCGCGCCGCGCCCAAGCGCCGGCTCGACGACGCGGCTCACAGAAACCCAAAACATGCGGCCCTCCTCGCCGACCACGGCGTCGATTACGAAACGCCGCCAACGCCGATGGAGGTGGCGACACGGCGCGCCGAACGGATTGCCAAAGAAAAAATGAAAGCAGGCGGAGTGAGTTCCGGCGGCGTCGCTCATTCGTCTCCGGCTGCGGCGCCGCCGCCGGCGCCCGGACCCGCGCCTCAGCGGATCGTGGTCGCCGCCAGCAGTGTGCAGTCGGTCGGAGGAGCGCCGAAGCCGGAGCTCGTCCGCCGAGCGCGACCTAGCGCGGGTGGCGCGCCGGTTCCGGACGCAACGCCCCGCGCGCCTGCACCCGCCGCGCAGCTTCTGTACCGGCAGCAAGCGCTCGCCGCGCGACACCACCTCAAGATATTGCACCACGCCGCACCACCGCACTCGCAGGTTGTATGATAATGAAAAGGGCCTTTAGTTTCACTCTTACGAAAGGTGTCTAATTGTTGACATACTCGTAATTTGCAGAGCGTGGTGACGAGCGGTAGCGGGACAAGCGTGGGGACCGTGGTGGCGAGCGTGGAGGGCGTGTCGAGCGCAGGCAGCGCGGCCGCTCTGCGGACTCTGCAGCTGCAGCAGCTGGCGCTGCGGCGGGCGGCTCGACCGCACCAGCACGTGGTGCTCGCGCACCTGGCCCCGGCGCCAGCCGCGTCGGCCGCCTCCACCGCCGCGGCCGCGCCTGCTCTCTCCGCCGCCCATCAACCCGCCCCCGCGACGTCGCAACACCAACACAACGTGCACGATCCACGACATTAGTCATTGTTATGAAAATAAATGTTCGTTTGATTTATATCTCTCTGTTTACCTTTTAATCTTTCCACCCCATTAGCCTTGCACTGATTAGCTGCGAAGGATTTTAAATAATTTAATTCCGAAAAGTACTGATACAATCGCATAACAATTTCGAAGACAACTGGCCACAGAAGCAGCGATAAACTTGCCAAGGCAGCACTAAAGGTGGGACACTAAACATTCGTTATATTTCGCGACATCTATCATTATCTGCAGGAACCGCCTAAGGGCGAGCGCAGCCTGCAACTTAAGGTTAAGAGAAGCCTCGGCGGGTGGCGCTGAGTGCGTCGAAGTCGGAGCGAACGACCTTTGTTTACGTATTACGCTTTGTTTATTGAATTATTCTTCGGGAGTCGTACTATTACTTCTATTGACAGATGGATGTATAATGATCCTTAATTATATATAATATTAATTGAATTGACGTGTAGATGACGTTGTGGTCGCAAGCTGGCTTTCAACGATCTGCACAAGCAGATCGGCGTAATGATATTTGAACGCGTTAGCAGTTGTTAAACGAGTTGTCCAGTAAAGCTAGAAATTTAATTGAAAATTCTGAACTGAACTATTCACATCGATGTGTTTAAAGAGATAAAATTGAGTGGCAGAAATCTTAACGCTTTTGACGGAAGGCTGCGATGTGTCCATAAAATAGCATCAAGTAATGTTTACTAAGCGTGTTTCGTTACACGGTCTTTGTCTGAAAACCTGTTTTGCGATCCTTGTTCTTGGCATAACTATTTTTAATCGTTACATTTATTTTGTTAACGTTATTAGTCACAGTGAAGCCGAACCGTGACGTTTAAAGACATTATTTAGTTTAAGTTACAGTTCGAATTAATAAAATGAATGCAGAACACCTCCCGAGTCACGAGTCGCAACTCCGAAGTGCACGTCACTACGCGAGGACTCTTCGCTCGTTTCCAGTCGACGGATCGGCGATCGGCTTAGACTTCGGGTGCTCAGTAACGCCGGGGCCGCCGCAGTGAGGGGTCGCGCCGTTTGCACGTTAACTTGTTTGGCACGTGTTCTACGCTCGACCGACGGGAAACTATGTTGTGTTTGTTGTATTACCTACCTTTTTCGAAAACAATAGAAGTGCATTGCGCGTAATATCTCGTTAGCCAAAACGACTGTGAGACGAAACATGATAAAACGCTCGCGTTGTGAGAGTGACCGCTGAGCGTAAAAATGTTACGGGCGGTCGTCGTCGCGCTGGTGCTGTGTTGGTCCGCGTCAGAGAGCGCTCGGCCCGCGCCTGTCTCCGTGCCGCGCTGCTGTCCGCCGCAGCACGCGCTGCCTCCGACCGCGCTGCGCGTTAGGCCATTGCTCGCCGCCGCCGTGCCCGACGCCTGCCGGCCGCAGGTAGACCCGCAGCCCTGGGCTCCGCTCATCTACGCGCCTGCTCGAGGCACCTTCTTGGAGCGCGGCCGGCTGCCGCAGTACTGGCGGATCGCCGACTCCACGGTGCCCGCTTGTCCCGAGCTGCGGGTGATCTTCGAACACGCCGCGCCGTACGCGCTTCTGGCCAACAACGGCTCGATCCTGCTGCGGGGCGCCACGGCCGCCTTACCGCCGGAGCGCTACTGCTCCGATGCAGCCGCGGCTCTCGTGTGCGCCGAGGACGTCGACGACCCCGGGCCCTCCAAGTGCTGCGCCGAAGGACGCGCCTACGATGGCTCGCGTTGCGTGGAGGACGAGGCCCTCGGCGCGGAGGCCGCGCTCGAGCTGCGGCGCATGACGAACGGCACCGTGGCCGTGGGCGGGTGGCCGTCGTGCCCGGAAGGCGCCAATTATTCTGTAGCGGGCGCCTTGGCCGCCGGCCGCCTGCTTCCAGATGGAGCGCTGGAGCTGGCCGGCGGTCGGCTGGCGGCGGGCGCTTGGTGCGGGGAGGCCGTCAGAGGAGAGCGGGGCGCGCGCGTGTTGGCCTGCGAGGAAGAGGCGCGCGCGCTGCGGCCCACTCAGGCGCCCAGGCACGCGCTGTACGGCGTCGGACTGGCGGTGGGCGCGGCCTTCCTTGCGGCGACGCTGGTGGCCGGCTTCGCGCTGCCCGCCGCGCACCACGCGCTGCACTGGCGCTGCCAGACCTACTACGTGGCGGCGCTGATGCTGGGCGACGTGCTGCTGGCCGCCACGCAACTCACGGGCGACCGCGTGCCGCCCACCCTGTGCCGGGCGGTCGCCGTGTGTATGCACTTCCTCTTCCTGTCCGCGTTCTTCTGGCTCAACACGATGTGCTTCAACATTTGGTGGACGTTCCGGTGAGTTCAAAACTCGCAGGCTTAAGCCGTTAACTCTTGACAAGCAATACCTTTTGAGTTGAGGCGCCTCCAGTTATTTTGGTAGCGAGGGTAGAAATAAAAGGACCTTCCAGGATTTATTCTTTATTGTGATTCGTGACGTGGCCCCGCTGTTGCAGCGACTTCCGGCCGACGTCGCTGGAGCGCGGGCAGGAAGCGCTGCGCCTGCGCGTGTACATGGTGTACGCGTGGGGCGGGCCGCTGCTGGTCGCCGGGGCCGCGTTGCTGCTGGACCGGCTGCCCGAGAGCGCCGCGCCCGGCCTGCTGCGCCCGCGCTTCGCCGTGCAGCGCTGCTGGTTCTACGGCGACATGGAGATCCTCGTGTACTTCTTCGGGCCGGTGGGCGTGCTGCTCTTCGTCAACCTGGCGCTGTTCGTGTCCACCACGCGCCAGCTCACCTGCGGCCTCTGGCGCCGTGACGAGGTGAAGTCCACTTCCGAAAGGTAAGCCGAGGCGCGCCTGCCTGCGCTCGCCCGCACTCGCCCGTGCCCGCCTGTGCCCGCCGAGCCTAACGGTCGAGTCGTGTTGCAGGGCGGCGTTGGGACGCGTCTGTGCGAAGCTGGTGGTCGTCATGGGCGTGACGTGGGGCGCGGACGTCGTATCGTGGGCGGCGGGCGGTCCGGAGTACGTGTGGTACGCGACGGACTTGTTGAATGCGCTTCAGGGGGTGTTCATATTCCTGGTGGTGGGCTGTCAGCCCCACGCGTGGGCGGCGCTGAAGCGCGCGGTGGCCGCGTGGTGTGCGCGCGCCCCGCAACATGGCGCGCACTCCTCTTCACACCTGCCCTCGTGCGGCGAGTCGCTCACGCACACGACGGCGGCGCCCCCGCCCGCCGCCGCGCCGGCATCCGCCGCCCCGCAGCAGCGATTGCCCATGGAGACGGTCTGCTGATAGGCGCAGAGGTGCGCCTTCCCACTCAGTATTACTCCGGCGCGAGGCTCCGTACATACGTACGCGGTTCAGGCTAGCCTTAGATATACAAGATTTGTATGAAAGTATTAATTTATATTGTGAAACTGACGAAACGACTCGCGCGGCCCGACGAGGCTTGTTGAAATAAACCATTGTGAGATTCGTTGAGCCTTCGTTTCATTGCTTCCTTTCCCAAGCGGGTGCCGACTCCTCCAACGGCAAACGCATTAGCAGCAAGGAGGGGTTTCACGCGCGCGTTTAAATCTTTTCCGCAGCTGTCCCGTGAGCGGCATGTTCCCTATTGAGCCCGACGTTGAAAGGTACAATTCTAAAGTATGGAAAGCGACGCGCCCACGCGTGTACTATAATATGCGAGTGTGTGGGTGCGCAGCTCGCGGCCGCTTTCACCGCTCCGCACCCCGCCGCACCCCGCCTCACCCCGCCGCGCCGCAGCGAGCGCGGCTGACATTCGTACTCGGAAAGTGGTCATACACATTTTAATGGCGGATTCCACGATCTCGTTGAAAACGGTCGCCATATATGTAACCGACTCCGGTGGGGAAGGAAGGCAAGTCTTCATAAGTTGTGTCGAAACTGCGAGCTGGCGGGTGCGAGGCGGTGGGGGCGGGGGGTGAGGAACCGGTCGCAGAATGTCGGCCGGCCATGTGTGCCTTGGAGCCGCCAGGCGTCTTCGCTCCGTGGTCGCGGGGCGGCGAAGGCCGCGTGTCGGGTTTCGACGGCGGCGATATCGCGGTCATTGTCCCGCGCTCGCGGTGACGAGTGCTGTTTAATAATATTCCACTCGAGACGGTTGTTTTGTTTGCGATGCCGTAATTGTTATCGCCCCTCGCACCTAAACACCGCCCGCGTCAGCAGCGAGTCGGCAGCGCTGCTAAGTGCAAGCCGCCTCATTACCTGATAATACTAAGACATGCGTCGGCCACGAATGGAGCGATTTTGTCCGGACTCTCAATGGTAGAAGAAAAGCTAAAGAACATACATTAATAACGAATTTAGGCGAAAGGAGCCTTTCACTTTCCTTTCGCCCTCCCGCGCCCTCCCGCGCCCTCCGCCCGCCTCCTTGCCGATAACAACGCAACAAATGACCTCGTTAGTATTATAAATTAGTTTGTTGTGCTATTAGCGATAATAAACACGTAAGCCTGAAGTGCGCGGGAGCCACACTCGCGGCCAGGTGGCGGACGCGGTGACGTCACCCTTGCGGCGTGTCGCCCGAATCGCCGCGCACTGGAAAGGGAAAGTTGTTTGTTACGCTCTCCAACTTAAGCCGCGAGCCTCTTCTGGACAACTGCGGCACCGAGCATGCCCTGCAGAGTGCAAATCGGATGAATGGACATTCCGGAGACGGTCGAAGAGCGCTCTGTGTAATAAATAGCACAAAGGAATAAAAAATCAGAAATCCAATAAGCCGCTTTCGGTTTGCGGTCACTCGGCCGATACAATAGGGAGTGGAGATGGCCCTCCCGCCCCCGCGCGGGTGCCCCCGCGGGGGCGGCGTCGCAGGAATTTTTATTACTTTCTGATATTGCTCCATCTAAGTGCAAATTGACCGCCGGGATCCTATTAGGACATGTCTCTACAATAATTGTGGCGAGGACGGGGGCGAGGTGGCCTCTTCACACGCTTCACGTCTTGAGCTCTCCATTTTAATGTGCGCAGCGAATGACTCCATCTGAGCAAAATGTATGCCGGGTCTTGGCTGGGTACCGCAAGTCTGGCGAGAAGGGTCAACCCGGACCTCGGACAACGCGAGTAGCCGGCGACGGGAGAATGCAGCGGAGCGCCGACACGCGAGGTCGCGGTTCACCCCTCCCCCGCGCCCCCGCGCCCCCGCGCCCCTGCGACCTTGACCCCGCACTAATCAGTTGTCTCCAATATTGGGATGCGTCGAGCGCGGGGCCGCTTAGCGAACACTAGGAGCCGCCGCGACGGTGCGCGGCTGAAGGGACACGGCTCGGCCGCGCCACCGGTGGAAAGGTATACTGCACAAGGCCTTTTATTAAGAAGTTCACGAAGAAATATTTCGTGACACGAATCGTTTTACACGCAATAAAGCCGTCCCACGAAGCGGCGCCGCTGGCCGGCCATTTTGCGGTCCATAAATCCCGGCGGCTCGCATCGGACGCGGGCGTCGCCACACGCGTCGCGGCCGACGGCCGACGGTCGCTCGCCGTCTTCCGATCGGCGAAGTCGTTTTAATCACTCAGCAGAACAGATGTCGTCGCAGGTGGTCGAGCGGCGCGGGAATGCTCTGTGCCATAGTTAAGCCTACGCTAAATCGACGGCCGGCGACACATTTCCGAGAGGTCAACACTGCAAGCCACTATTCTAATCGACTCCAGTCGAGTTGCGACCGACGGAACCCTTACAGCGTGAGCCCACGAACCGCGCCCCATTCGAGGCGGGTTAGCTGGAGGACAGAGGGCCCCGCGCGACCTCACGCACTGCGGACATTCCTCTCGCGGTGCGGGAAAGGCGGGGTTTAAGGCGAAATACTGCACGAGGTCGACGACCGCTCCTGTTCTCCATTTTCCCCTCAAAGAATTCCCAACAGGTCGGGTTGGCCTTCAGCGATACTCGCAACGTAATCGAATCGAAACTTGATTGTTTTTGTGGCCTTTAGATATAGCTGTGTCCTCCTCTCAAACGGCCGATTGCGGCGCAAGCGCATAGCGGGGTGTGGCGAGGCGGAGGCCGCGGGGCGCGCGCTGACCTCCTTATGCGGCAAGTGACAATGGCCGAATCGGTCAGGACGGCGGGAAAGAGAGGCTGGAAGCGCACCGCTCCCTTCGCAGCTCGGGCGCGTGCGGCAGGTGGCCTCCTAAATGGCCGAAGCGATGTTTTGCAACTTGCAAGTGGAGCGAGTGAATAAATGCACGCACAAATAACGCGCTCGTGTTGCGGGCGGGGCGGGGCGGGGCGCGGCGGGCGAGGGGCGGGCGCGGAGGCGCGCACGTGTTCCCGTTCGCGAGACACAAACGGGCGATTGTCTCGGGAGGATCATGATCCAGTTACCCGAGTGATTTGCTGCGGCTTGCGTCATTTCTTTTGGAAGCGCGTCCACATTAATCGATCGCCGAACAAGGGCGGAGAGATAGGGCGGTTATCGCCGTGATCGGGTTAGGTTAGGTGGAGCTGCCTATGGCGTTGTAATCGCGCGGAGTTGTCTATAAACATCGACGCCGACGGGGGCGCGGCCACACGAGCCGATTCTCTCTCGCAGCTATTCATGACCCGCACTAATTTATTTATGAACGATTTAATCTAAAGTTGCGCCGAAGCGGGCACGTGCCGGAGCCCCCGGGGGCGCCGCTGCTCTTCTGCGGAGCGCGGACGAGAGCTGTCGGGCCATTGGTCAACTCTAATAAGCACATTATAATGCTTTGTATCCTCGAACTGCCTCATAATAATATCGCGTTCAATTTGAAAGCTTGCTACAGCGACGGTTGGGGACTTGCTAAACATACAAATGGGTAAATCCTGTCGCTGCTCGAGCACCAATTTATTTATTTGTTCGGTGGACGCTTCATAGGTTCGTCAGCCGGTGGCAAGGCTTAACAAACACAATGACGCCTCGCTACTCTCCTCAGCAGGGCCGCTCGGAGGCCGGGGCACTTGACATCGATGGCTCGGGCGCAGTCGGCGAAACGGCTCATTTCGTTTTGCAGAGTCTCGATTCAACTCGTATTTAAATGTGTGTCCAAGTACTGACACTCAGCGCTCATTGGCATCACGCGCGCGGCGGACGTTCCTTTATTGTACAATTGTGCATGCAATAATACGTACAATGAAGTGCCCTCACCCCTCGCCCCGCGCCCCTCGCCCTGCACCGTAATGCGACGTGTCAAACATGAAACTGAGCATCAGTTTTAATTATTATTGCTCTCCGAAGCGACCGTAATGCCCGTCATAATGTCGCTTTGTTCCTCTCGAAAAGCAATGAACACCCGCCGCGCCCCGCGCCCGCGCCCGCGCCCCTCGCCCCGCTCCGGCTCCAGGCACTGATTTATTGAGCAGTTCAATGAAAAGTTTGAGCGGGAGATCATTTCGCAAACAATACGCGAAGCGGGACCTGCAGAAAGAGCTCCTGGCAGAGCTCCGAGCAGGTGGCCGCCGCGTAGTGTCGTGGATCGTCTCGCTCTCACGCAACTCTATAAAAATCGTACAAATGAAGTTTGGCGCATATCATAGAATAATAAATTTCGGATTTCGATAATCGCAGGGCGACCTTATTAGGTGAGGTATTCGGAGGAGAGGGCAATTTGACGAGTGGAGTAGCTAAACGATAAGAGAGATGCCGGCTGACACCTGCCGCCTGCCTGCGTCCCTTCGCCGCCGAGACGGCGGTGAGGCGATGCCTTATTAACCAGTTTGTGAACGAAGCGAGGACTTTTGCTTTGCTATTTATAAATTATCTTTAGCATTGACTGAAAGGGCTATATTCAGTCGCCATTCTCGCCTAGCGGACGACGCCGGCACAGCGGCAGGCGAAGTCCTTGGAGTCCTGATTGTGTTGTATGATATAATATATCGTAATAGGATGAAACGATTCGATCCTGCTGGCGCAGTCCTCTCCCGCCATAACTTTTTATGCGACTTCTTGGAGACTCGGCTTCTGTGTAATGACGTGTGAAGTTTATTTATTTAGCAGTGGACGCGGGCACTCGCCCCCAGCACCGGCCGAGAGGGCGGAGGCCCTTCGGACAGTTTCACTAGATGACGTGTTTAGTTTGGCTACAACATTGAAACGATCACGTCTGTCGCACTGAACCGAGAGCGGTCCGACAGTGGAGAAGAAAAGCCTCCGCGGGCGCGCATCTCGGGCCGGAAGTGCGTCAGAAGGCCCGCGCGCTGCATAATGCATGCCATCAGAGCTCGATTCATCGCCGCCGCTTCTGGCGTAAATAACGCTTCTTATGTTAATGGACGCGCGCGAGAGGAATACGCGATGCGCGTCGCGCCCTTTTGTGGCTGGAGACTGCGCCTCTGTTCGACACTCGGGGCATTCTCCAGGAACACGCTTCAAAGTGCAAAAATAACGGACAAAGTCGCCCCTGGCGCTGGCGAGACGAGGCCGTGTCCGTCGCGCGGAAGATCTCGCCCGCAAAGGGCACGCAGCCGATAGCCGCCGATACGTGCCGGAGGTGAACGGCCGCGCTCCCTCCGAGTCCCGTGGGGCCGTCTCGTGATAACCGCTTCGCCATTCATCGAGCCAGAGCTGATAAGCTCCGCAGCGCGAAAGCTAGCGCGCGCCCGACGAGCGGTTCCGCGCCTATTTATAATCCCCGGATGTCTACAATGTCACGCCTATATTTGTAAGCCGACGTTTCAGTCGCTAAGCGTAACCATTTTGTCAACGGGACAGTCGTGCGTTCAGTTGTATGCAACTAGCGCCGTACTGCGCCGTACTGCGCCGTACTGGAGAGCGCCAGCTCGTTATTTTCAATAATCCGACCGAACGTGAGTGCTCGCAGTCCAGCGACTTCGCCTCGCCCAGGGCCCGCTTCCTTCCATCGCATCGCCGCAAAAGGCGTCTCCAAAAAAGCCTCGAGGCTGCAAAGTCGACTTACGCGAGCACATTCGCTGCAATAGAACATTAAAAGCTGCAACGACCTTTGACGCCGATCGCTAAGCGTTTTCAAGTAATTAGTGTTTCTTCGGAGGATGGGGCGAGGGGGTGGGGGGAGGGGTTTCGTTGCCGATTATTTACGCGACCGAGGACGGTTTGTTCACCTATCTCACTTCGAGATGCCACATAGCGACGATTTCTCAAATGGAAAAAGAAAGTTTCAGGTGGTTGAGTGCGAGAAGTGGTTGAGGTCGCCGAAGCAGCAACTCCACGCGACAGTCAATTGAGACCGACCGACTCGATGCAAACTTTGCTTCATTAATCTGGTTTCGGAAACCAAACGAGTTTAACCTGTCGTCTGGGAACGGAAGTTCTTAAGACGCGACGACTGATCGTGTCGTATCCGTGACTTTTAAAATTAAAGTGAAACGGGAAAATGTCGAGCTGTTATTACTTAAGGACCGATTTGAGTTGCAAATCGAACTGCGGCCGGGAGCCTCTCGCCCTCCGCGCCTGCCGGCTCCCAGCTCCCGCGTAAGGGAACGGGAGCGCCCGAAGCTTCGCAGAAACCTTACTAAAACTTTCCCATTTCACGAAAATTGAGTGATATTAAATGTTCGCGGAGACACGTTTCGGCTCCACGTTGGGCCAAATGTGCCGGGTTGCCTTTTCACACGCGTTTCATCATTGTCATTCGCATCGTAGAGCTAACGGGTTGAAGCACTTGCAAGCGCTCGGTTCGCAAATGAGCATTTAATCATAGAGCATGAATGCAACCCGGTTCCGTTACGAGTAACGGTAAGAGAGAGGCCTAACGGCGCGCCGCGGCGCCCGGCCCGGGATTAGGCAGCACGCAGGTTGAGCCTCGGCAATAGACGCTACTGTTTCCTACTTTCGAGAACACCGTACGCTTCAAAAGTACTTCGGTCGAGCGGAAGGTCAACGGAGTGGAACGAGAGGCGCGCTTTCGAAGTACCCACGAGGGCGACCGCTGCGACGCCCGTAATTAGAGTCACGGTCAAATTGCATCAATTGCACCGATTCGCGAAAACGCATACGCGTGCTCGTTTCCTGGAACGACGGCGAAACCGCGTGGCCCGCGTTTTGCTGACGCGTTTGCATTCGCCATTCGTCGACTGCGTTGCATTCTGGCCGCGTAAGGCGCGCCCGCAAACGAAGCAGGGGCTCCTCAGAATTGATCCGGAATTCCGGACGCTTATTCGTCGTTTATGCCGATGTGCGGCGACACATAGGAGTAGGTAGGTAACCGAAGGACTCGTCGACATCGTATTATGACAGACGTGAGGCCGGATGTGTTGAGACCCCGTGAAAGTTGTGCGCTACGTGTTCTGGCGAGCTAATCGGCGTTCACGGGGACTCTGGGAGCACTGACGGCGGCGCTCCCGCCTCGTGCGACCTGAAGCGAGGCGAGGCATCGGGACCTGACATCGTTGGCGAATGTACCCGCGTCGTCCCGTGAACATATAAAAGTATTAATATCTGAGGAGCTGGGCTCGCAATCTTTATGCGGTCGGCCGGTTTATTGTCGGCGATTAATGACTTCCTGCGCGGCCGCAGAAATTATGCGAAAACACATAAATAAGTATTTATTTACACAGTCGTATGTAGATATGAAGCGGTCGTAGTTCGCGAAGGACTCGAGGCCCTCCTCGGGATGTTTTGCGGACGAGACGTGATTTACGAGCGCGATATCGGGTGCAGCGAGGCGGTGACGTCACGTCGCCATTGCGCGATAGTGGCGCCGAGATGAATTAGGCTTCCGAGAACTAGATCGCTCGCGCCGCCTCTCTGCGGTTCCGCGACCGCTTCGGCCTAGTGCACCGAGCTGCAAGTAGCCGGCGCCCTATATGCCACAGCCGTCGTTTTGACGTCCGACGGCTGTTGGCGTTCTGCGTCTAATGACTTCTGGGAAACAAAGAGATATTAGTCAACCGCTATAATTAACGCACGAATTAATCGGGCTAGCTAAGCTAATGTGGCATGTGCGGCGCCGCCCGGCCGCCGCCGCGAGGCTCTCCCGTCCCTTCCGAAGGCAACACTGGAAACGCGTTACGCCGAGGCCGGAAAGGGCGCTAATTGCCGTCTCAGAGTTCAAAGTCAATCGTAATGGCCCTCCTGTCGATCTCGTTCAATATTTCACACCTCCGCCCCCCGCCGCCGCGCGCCGCCCGCACTTCTCTGTAAGGATTCATCGCAAACAACCTTCGCGTATCGGATCGAAGAGCGCGGACGTGATTATCACAATTAAGAGCGCTCCGCTAAGCGCCCGGCCCGCAGGTACCTCGTGAGTAACGCCGCGTGCTGAGGCGGGCGAGCGGGACCATGCGGGATGGCCGGACGCTACCAGTTAACGTAAACTGTTTACAAGAGATGCGAAGCGCGTTCGGCGTTTTTATTACAACTCGCATCGTTTTTAGTCTCCGAAGGCGCCGTTCTGTTTACCAAACTAGCGGAGCCCTGCGGTCCGTTTTATCTGTGTTTTTCGTCATAAGTCTTAACAACTTGGTCGCTGTGCCAAGCGCAGGGACAAGGGTGGACTTGCACCGCTCGTCAGTCTGGCCATTGTACCGAATGCGGCACCCCGTCGAATAACCTCAAGGGCGCCCCCGGAATGGGTGTTCTCGGCGACAGTATCGCAAGCCTCAGACGTGGAATATTGCAATTAATATTTTTTAAATGATGTAGAAATTAAAGCTGACGGACAAAACGAGATCGGTTGAGCCGTTTCGGAGATTGCAGTTGATACAACCGTTTTAATATACATTGGAATGACGACGGCAAGGAGCGGGAGGTCCTCGTTATCTGGAGTCGCTCGGGCGAACCCAAAATAGCTCGGCGGCTGCGAACACAACGAGGGCTTCGAAGTCGGAGGTCAAAGTGCGAACGACGCGTGCATAGAGTACTCCGGCAGCAACACACATATGCGCACATGCGCACATGC
>JAOSYY010000010.1:6725703-6742360 GCA_025727935.1 Hebomoia glaucippe
CAACTATGCCTTTATATTGTATTTCCAATTAATAGCTAACGAGGCGCGGATATTATTAGAACGGCCTTTGCGGCCGCAGATTTCCTGCTCTTCGACCGCAACAATTTTTGCACGTCTTGAGCGTTTAAGCGGCGCTCACGCGAGCCGCGACCGCTCGCCGCTCCCCGCTCGCCGCTCGCCCCTCGCCGCACCCCGCGACCGCCGTCTGCATCAGGCGAAACTGGCCACTAACGTGAAAAACGTACGGTCAATCTCTGACAGCTCGAGCACTCTGCCTGTGGCTGCGTCAGTGGCGTCGTCAAAATCAAACGAGCGCCTGCACAGATTTGGCCGACGAGTCGACAAATCGGGTCGGAGCGCGATAGCAGACCGCAAGCATGTTTATAAATAAACAACAGTTTCCCGCTCACACGCTTAGAGGAATTCCTCGGCACAGTATTTCCCCAAGTGTGCTTTATAAGAAGATAACCGCCCTCGCCGGGCCATTTGGTTCGCAGGAGCCCTAGGCGACGGTGCGGGCCGAGGAAGATGATCAGAGGATTGCCTGGCAACAATGGCTCCAGATGCGGAGGACTGCGTAGAGGTGAGCCCTCCGGCTACCGATTGCGGCACTTCGCTCAAGGCTATTCGGACTGACGCTCTTGTGCATCTGCAGGTAGAGCAACTCAGCGCGGAGGAGTGCCGAGCGGTGCCGGTCCACCAGGGGAGACGGGTCCTGCCGGAGGCGGCCGTGCCGGCGGAGGCCTGGATCGAGAATGAGGAGGCCGGCCCTGGGGCTGACAGCGGGACCAACAGCCCCGGGGAAAACCGGAGGCTTCTCGGGAACGAGGCCCCGAGAAACTGCGCCCAGGCCGGGCTCACCCTCGGGGTGTGGAAACAGTCGAAGTGTTCCCTGAGCAAGACTGTCAAAATCAAGCCTCGGGTCAAAACGAAGTTCCAGAAGCGGAAGGAGAAGTTGATGACAGCTTTGCGGCCGCCCTTCTTCACCGTTAGCATCATTTTACTAATCGTGAGTATATGGATATGGCCGTGGTTCCTGCGAGCCATTAGAACCAGCGACCCGCGAACCGTGACGCTGACCGTGTGATCGCTTCTCAAAAGGTGGCGCTGCACCTGTGCGGGCCGGAGGAGTGGCGGGCGCACCTGGACTGGACGCCGGGCGCGTGGTGGCGGCAGCCGTGGCGCCTGCTCACCTACGGGCTCGTGCACGCGGGCAACGCCCACCTGGCGATCAACGCGCTCGTCGCTTTGGCGGTCAGTGCGACTCCGCTCTTTTTATGCGTTCGCGCTTCGAACGGCAACGATAGTAATGTGCTCTCGCGTCGCGCAGGTGGGTTGGCAGCTGGAGCGCGAGCAGGGCGCGGCGCGAGTGGCGCTCGTCTGGGGCGGCGGAGTGGTGGCGGGCGCTCTGGGGGCGGGCGTGCTGCAGCCTTCGGTGCACGTGGTTGGCGCCTCCGCCGCGGTGTACGCGCTGCTAACCGCGCACCTGCCCAACGTCTGGTTGAGGTAACACACGATGGAACGATCGGCTGCAGTGATGTGCTTCTCGACATATCCTCTTGGGAATTCTTTATTTTGGATTCGTTCGCCGTGGGCAGGTTCGGTCACATCCCGCTGTGGTGGTTCCGGCCCCTGAGCGTGGTCGTGCTGAGCGCCTCGGAGGCCGGCAAGGCGCTGCTCTGGACGTCGGACTCCGGCGGCTACGACAAAGTGGCGTGGGCGGCGCACGTGCTCGGCGCCGCCGTCGGAGTGCCGCTCGGGTTCGTCGTATTCGACGGTAAGCGAGGCATCGGTCGTTAGGTTAGCGAACCTGTTCACTTGAGTGTCGCGCTTGCGTTACGAGAGTCTGCGTTGCAGGCGAGAACGGCGCGGAGCGCTGCTTGCTGTGGTGCCGGGTGGTGTCGAGCGGCGTGCTGGTGGCGGGCGCGGCGAGTGCCGCCACGCTCTTCGTGCTGCGCTACAACCTCGACGAGTACACCTGACCCGGCCCGAGGAGGTGACAGAGTCGAGACCCATTTGGAGAACTCCAGAAAGTCGTTCGCTACCGTTGCAAACGTATTGACAGCAGCGCCCGAACCGATGGGATTCAGGAACGGAGACACTATCATTTAATACACAATTTGAAAATCGTTGTACAAAATTAGGGTGTTCGCGTCGATTAGAATGGCGCAGAAGGGGCTGCCTGCGGGGCGAGCGGCGCCAGGCCTCTCACCTCGCACCCCTCGCGACGGACAAGTCTGATTTGGCTTTAGACGTATTCGTCCTTAAAAGTTATCGTCGACCTCTGAAAGAGGAGCAATTGTGATATTAATGTAACATAGAGCGGGCCTCTCGGAGCCGCGGCAGGCCCTCGCGGCCTCGACGCCCTCAGTCACTGGGGTGACGTTATTCCTTATATACTGTTTAAGAGTTCGTTATGTTGTGCGTATCGACCGGCGTAATGCTGCCCGCCGCTTCTCAAGGTCTCTATGAGATCTCAAATGTTTTGTATCAAAACTTCGTTTTAAGGAAGCCGCTATCCGGATGACCAAGAGGTTATTGTCCTAGTCGCGTGTGCCATACACGGCTAGGCTAGGTTGGGCCAAGGCGAGGAGGATTGCCTCATGAGTCCGCTTTAGCCTAACGCGACGTACTCTAAGTCAAAATAAAACATCCAAAGAGCTTTCTCGTTTTATTTTCTATGACGTATTATTATTATTTATTATTTACATCGTACGCCGTGCTTTTTCTACAAGTCGAAACTCTTCACAAAGAGGAGGGAACGGATGCCAACGACTGAAACGTTAACCGCGAGGTTACAAACGATTACACACAAGACCTATTTTAATCGCAACATCCGGCGGTGAGACGATGGAGTTTTGAGATCGAACCCGACGGCCCAGCTTCGCTTCCTCCTACCGAGTTGCCCTTAAGGTATACTAAGTATTAATTGTTTACTAACTAAAGCCCTCTCAGCGGGCAAGTGGGCCTTACTCAAGAGCCTCGCACATTTGTCGCGATTGTTTACGATTCAAGTGCGAAGTATTTCGGTCCCGGAACCAGAGGGAATATATTTAACTACAAATGAACTATCACAGTCCTCGTATAAACTTATCTCGAGAGGCGCCTCGGAATCGTTGTCATCGTGCGACACTTCGGCTCAGCAGGCGAACTGCGCGCACTGCACGCCCAGCTCGGTGCACCTGCACTCCTGGCAGGCCGTCGACAGCTCGGCGATGATCTTGCCGACGCGGTACATGCGTCCGTAGATGTTGCAGCCGGCCAGCTTGGGGAGTCCCGCCACGGCCGCGGGCGCGGGAGCGGCGCTCAGCGGACGCGGCGCCCCCGCGCTCGGAGCCGTATGGCCCTTGCTCGTTATTTCGACCGTTTTAGTCGCGGTCGGTTGCGGAGTCGGGCTGATGGGAGGCTTCCTGGTCAAGGGCGGGCGCGGCGTCGCCTTCCCGATGGCCGAAGCTTCACCGAGCACGAGGTGATCGATCCTGTCGATCGTGCTCGACCTTTCGGGCGGCAGGAACGAATACCGGTCGCTCGGAACGAAGCGGGAAGGCGGCGGAGACGGCGGCGGCGGTCTCTTCGGGAAGGCCGGAGCGGGGTACGCGCTCGGCGGCATCTTCACGAACGGCACCGCGGTGGTCGTCGCGTACGTCTCGCTGAGCAGCAGCTGCAGCACACTCCCCAGCGAAAAGCCGCCCACGTCCTCGTCGTCCTCGTACTCGGGTGACGGCGGATCCTTATCGCCCGCAGGTGCTTGAGGCGGACTTTCCGGCTGCTTCGCTTCGGTCGGGCCGGTGTCTGGTCCGGCTGTGGTCGAGTTCATATTTTGGGAAGTCGTTTTATCAATCGTTTCCGGTTCGGGAACGTTTCCGGCTTCACCGGCGTCCTCCAGTGGCGTAGAGGTGGTGATGCTTATGTCGACGGGGTCGCCCAAACTATCATTCTTCGTGTCATCGGAGGCGAGGGGCGAGTTCTGCGTAGACGCCCCGCTCTCTGACCCTTTCGTAAGATTCCCTGGAATCGAAAAAGATCGATGAATCGTTGAACCCTTCGACATCATGCGATTAGTTATTGCGCTTCGCTCATGGGCGCTGAAATTGTTAAAAACATTCTTGAATAAACGTATAAAACTTCAAATACGAACACATAGGTTCGAGTGATGCGCGAATGTGGGACTGTATGAACTACGTGAATAAGTACGCAGGGTTCTACCAGTGGCACAAACGAGGCGCCCGCAACATTCGTCGCCGAGAGGCGGGCGGCGCGTGCAGCCGCTGGGCGTGGCGCAGGGCAGGGGCGCACATCGCAGCCGGCCCCAGGCGCACGCACACGCGGAGCAAGCGAGCATCACCGACTCCCCTCCGGGCACGGGCTGGCCGTCGCCGGTCACGCAGTCGCCTTAACGGGAGTGTACGTATTATCTTTGCGAATTCGGTTAGCGAGCGGATCAAGACATAAATCCACTCGATTTGGGTGAAAAAGTACCTTTCGCGTCCAGTTGCATGGACGTGGTGAGATGGGGAAGCGCCGTGGGGCGGTACGCCGCGAAGAAGTCGTCGCTCGAGCCCGGGTGCTTGGGGACAAAGCCACCTGAAAAACGACAGGACGTTTTTCTACATCGAAGAAAAGAAAACACTAGCCAAGTGCAACTTGCTATTCGTACCCTCAGTCTCGACGGGCGGGGAAAACAGATTGGCCGCGGGCGTCTCCGGTTGCCGGTCGTCTCGCGAGTTGCCGAAGGCGGTCGCCGCCACGAAGTCCGATGGCTCCTCGCCTTCGCTCGCCTGGCTTTCGTACACGTCCGGCACTCGATGGATCGAAGGATAAGCGCTCTCGCCTTGCTTGGGCAGAGCCGGGAAACGCTCCGGCACGCCGCTCGGGTAGAGCACGGGGAATTCGCCTTCGCCTTCCAAGGCGGGAAAGGAGCTCTCTTTGGGAGCTTCCTCCTCGTCGACCACCGCGTCCGCCGCCACGAACGGAATGATCCTAAGAAAACAACACGGTTACTCCGATGTACGAGAACTTCAAAGTGACGCTTCAAGGGAAGGCAGCGAGTTACTTTAGGTTGGGGAGCGACGGCGGCAGCGTGGGCTCGTCGTAGTCGTAGTCGGCGTCCCCTTTGGTCTTCTTCGAGAAGCTGTGCGTGTCGACCGAGGCCGACGGCGCAGCCTCGGAGCTCGTGGGCGGAGCGGCAACCGAGGGCGCCGTGGCGTTGGTCCTTAGAGAGCTCGTCACATTAATCACGAATGCTTCGCTGTCGGTGATAAGTTCGCTCGCCGGGAACGTGTGCTCTTCCGTTGGCTCTCGCTCGCCGAAAGGGACTCGCGGCTGCGTGAAGTTGTATAAGATGGACGCGGACGAGAGTTCGGTTGTGCAGTTGACGGTGCCGTTGACCACGACCTTGACGGTCCTCTCCGGACCCTCAGTGGTGGCCTCTTCGGTGGCCGCGAGGTCGACTCCGGTGCTCGCGTCGCCTCCCGTTCGCGAACTTTCCGTTACGGAGGCGCTTTCGGCTCCGTCCGATGCAGTGGCTGTTTCAGTGGACTCGGTGGGCGGAGGTCGTTCGCCGGGTGCCGTGCTCAGTTGGGTGGCCGAGCTCACGGTCCGTAGGGTAGTTTCTCGCTTAGTAGACTTTGAGGAATGGAAAGAACGGTCTTCACCTTTAATCGGCTGCAAAACGTTCTCTAAATGCCGGAGGTCGTGAGTGATATCTGAAAACAGTGTCCTTCATAACATCGTACTTTGAAAGGTCTTCCGGCCGTTCCCTTCCACAACAAAATATATACCTTGCACCGTGTGGTTGCAGCGATACTGGTGTGGACAGCAGTGACCCGGGTGCACGAGCGGCGTGCAGCCGTGCAGACTGGGCGCGCACGCCAGTCGCTGGCACCGCACGGCCCCGCGCAGGCAAAAGCATTGCGAGCACGCCCCCTCTTTGGCGGCGACTCGCTCGCCCTCCTCCACGTGCCCACCCTCGGCCGTTCGACAGTCTGCAATGTTTAATTGTCAAGCGAAATTGTCGGCTAGATTGCGATTTAGTAGTATGTGAACTGTGTCCATTTGTAAACAAAGTACCATTTGAATTCCTTTCCGCGAGCGACGACGTAGTGGCGTGCTCGCAATAATAGCGCTGCGGACAGCAGGAGCCCGGCGCGGGCCGCGGGCAACAGCCGGCGGGCGGCGGCAGGCAGCGGGGTCTGACGCAGCGACGCGCTCCGCCCAGGCAGAAGCACTGCTCGCAGGCGACCTCGGAGCTCATGGCCGAGCCGGCCGCGTACACCGTGCCGCCCTCCACGCACGCCGGGAGAGCTGACGTGTGGCAAAATAATGGATCGTACATTAAATGTGATAATTTTGTCGGTATGACTGTTTCAACGACTAGCCAATAGAGTCCTCACTGGATATGTTTCGGGGCCAACTCACCGAGTTCGAAGACCTTTTCAGTGGACAGTTCTGCATCTTCCGTCGAAACATCTGACGGCACAATTTGGACCCCATCTGCAACAGATCGTGTAATGTACGTATGTAATATATAACAGGAAAACGTCGCGCACGCCTCACGCGCCTCTACCGCACCTGGGCAGTGCACCTGCGGGCAGCAAGCGCCGCGGCGGTGCAGCGCACGGCAGCCGGGCGGCAGCTCGGCCGGCTGGGGGCAGGCGCGGCGGCGGCACGACAGCGCGCCCCCCACGCACGCGCACTGCAGGCATGGCTCGCGCGCGCGCACCGCTGCACCCTCGCCGTGCCAGCGCCCCTCGTACAGACACCCCGAAGGGAGCTGCACCTTGCCTGCGAGTTGAGTCGATCATCGAACCGTTTTACCGAACTTCACATAATATACTTTTCACTTGGTTGCGAAATTATTTCAAAGAATGCTTATCGTTAGAGGAAAAATTGCTCGGAGCCTCACACTGACCGGGGCCGCGTCCGCTCGGAGGGTTCCCTGCACCGTCACCGCCTCCTGGAACGTATTCAAGTTGAATGGTCTTAGATGAGCCGAGTTAGTCGGATATGTGCCACGCCCAAAGATAAACACCTTATGAACCCCGCAATGGTTGTAAGCGATCTGCTAATATTTAGGTGGTACGGCGTGAAAAGGTCGCGAATTTTGCGATGGTGTAAAAACGAAGCGAACGCACAGTTGACGGGGTTAACGTTAATGACAATGACCGCTTGCCTCGTAGCCGGGGGCAGAGCGCCGACGATGCAAGTCGAGGCACTAGCACACAATGGGTTCCCACGCCGCCGTTGTCTCGTTACAATCGGCGCAAATGCGGAAACAAACGTAGCCCGCTCTCCTCTTGCGCGCGACGGAGGCTCCCGCGTGCTACTTCGGTGTCCCTGATAAGGAGAGCATGCGGGCGCGCCCTTTTCCTACTGTGCACATTAATAACGGCCGTCGCGCGGCGCCTGCTATCCGGTTCTGAGCGCTCCCTGAGGCCGGCCCCAGCGAGAGTGGCTTCACATCTTATCCGACTGCGATGCGACAGAGGCGTATTTATACTCTTTGTAATTGCCCGAGTCGAGGCCGCGTATTATTAACATAACAATGTCCACGAGTGTCCGACATTTCTGTGGTCTTCTTTGAAACCGATCTGCGCGTATACAGTTAGGTTCGCGAGAAGCGCTCAAATCTCGGGTCAACGTTTGAAGCACGACAGCTCGGGCCGCGGCCGCAAAAAGAAATCACTTTTTATCTTTCCCGAGTCACCCGTCTCGAAGAACTCCTCCGTAATACTCACTGTGTGCGCCCGGTCGCTTCTGTTTCACCTCAGAAATTGTTTGTTTTCGTCAAAATCCTAATGGTTTCGACCAACGATATTGTAAAGGCACCCGAGGAGCGTAAGAGCAGTGTTAAGGCTCGAGGAGGCGAGCGAAGCGCGCTGCGCGTTGAACTCTCTCGTAGCCGCAGACCTCGCGCGAACATCGTGGCCACGGTAACCGATAGTGACCTGCCACCTTGTGAGATCCGAATCAAACGATATTAGCAAATTGAATAATAATACGCAAAATATTGTTCTATACAGTTGATGGGCTTTGTGGAGCGCTGAGATTCAACTTTAGCGCGAAAATCGGAAAAACCGCCGTCGCCTGCCAACGAAAGGGAGGATTTCGAAAAAAAAACGTAAAATGCATACCATAGCTCGCGCCTCGGCACATTCCTAGGTCCGTCAACGAATATTTCAAAAGAACACAAAAATAAAATAATCACGTGTGCAAAAGGTCATAAGGCGTTCATCCTTATGGGTTGCGGGTCGATGACCGTATTTGCGTAGGACCTGCGATCGCTAGGAGGGCGCAGAGCAGCGGCAGCGGCGACATGGCGTGCGACTCCCACCACGGCTATCCACCGACTGACCGGCCGCGGCCGCCCACGACCCACGACCCGCGGCGCGGCCGACATGGAAGCGACGCGCGAAACCCCTCCGGCGCGCCGTACACTGCTCGCTGCCATTGCTCGTCTCCGACGATCGCAAACATAAGCTACGATGTAAGTCATAAAGTTACACTCGCTCGTTATGTCGACAGGCGGGATACGGGTTCTAATACCTCACCGTCGATGCAGAAGTCTCGTGGCGGAGGAAATCTTGAATGGAGAATTCACTTGGGGCTCGCGTGTCACCTCTTGTAACTTATTTGCGCTGCCCACCCAATGATCCGAGTTCCATTGTACCATTTTTGTCTTTAAAGAGGCGCCGAAGCTCTTAGCATATATACTTGTAATGCGGCTCGACACGGACCCAAAGAAAAAGTAGTCGACTTTTTAGCATGTTGTGAGTCGCAACAAAATCGGTCTCGGAGCGCGTCAGAATTCCTGTCGGCGGCGACCTGGCGGTGCCTGTGTCCAGCCTTAATAATTACGGCCTTAATGGCCACAAAAACGGCACACGCCATTATCGAAGGTATTTTAAACGGTTACGCGAAACGCAACATTCAACTTACTAAGTTCCCGATCTCATAAAACATCCGCTTAGACCGTGGCATCGGAACGCGGCGCAGGCCTAAGGCCCGACGCCCTAAAGGCTCGTTACTTTCGAAGGCCTATTGAGTGTCTCAAAAAAGAATTTCCGAGATGCGCTCTTGCGACGGCGGCGGGAGGGGAGGGTGCGGCGGGGGGCAAAAACCTCGCGCTCCCGCAGCGAACTCGAGACCTTATTCGCGAGGTGTGTGCACACTGCGGGCGCTCTCCTCGTACGATTGGGTTGCAAGGCTATATTGGACTATCCTAATGGCCAACGTTTTAAGATAATTAAAAAGTACTCTAATATATAGCATAATGCATTATCGAGTCAAGGAATAGTATGGGGAAGCCTTCTCTGCAAGATCGCAAGGCGCGTCGCGTGTGAAGGCGCCTTTAGGGAGAGATGTCGTTATCGTCAATGGCACCGCATTGCCGGCGAGATTACGGTTGCTGTCGTGTTACGTTGCGTCGCCTAGTTATATTTAACAAAACTCGAAGTGGCCAAGCTCTCGTTTGGGCCGAGCTCTGCCGTGGGATAAAACGGTCGCAGGCGGCTAACGGTAGAGGATATTATTAATTAACTGTATCGAATACCGCGGCGTCGCTCCCGAGCCCGCCGCCCGCCGCCCGCCGCTTCCTGCAACGTGCGTGGACTTAATCCACTCACTTACTCAATAAACCTTCACTTGTAATCCAGAAGAGAAACCTTCCTGTTAGAGCTACGTCCCACGTACTGCATACCTGCATATTAACCTCCGACGACCATTTTGGGAAGAATTTAGAGCCGAGAGGTCGGTTAATAGTCTCGCAGAGCGCCATCTCTTGCCCTCCGTTCGGAATACTCCGCAGGATCTTCACACGACGGGCGCTCTGCAGCTAGGTGGAGCCGATAGCGCATTTTGGCGGACAGTTGCATACACCTATCAGTTTCGAAAGATGTTGACGAGAGGCCGACGATAGCCGTCGCTAGTTCGATGATCGGATCTCGCTCCCGCAATGGCGCAGTGTGTCGTGACGCTCTCCCGATGCGACGATTAGCTGAATATAACAAACGCTAAGTGACCTTACGATGGGAAAGGCGTCGTATCAGGCGAAGATTCGGCGACAAGTGGTACATTGGACAAGAGCGACAATAGGTCAAAGTGTCTCTAATGCGAAGTGAATGGGATAGAGCCTCATCAGCCCGCTGAGCGAGCGCTCAGACATAACGCGTTTGCTAATGAAAGGCCAGAAGAGCCTCGAAGAGCGCGCTGGATGAGTGACGTCACAAACCGTTAATCGTCCTCCTCTAGTATTTATATTCAGTTGATATATGCATATATGTAGACGTAAAAATAGCATAAACAAATAATAAGAAAAACACTTTGTTATTTCGGTATAATTTATTATAAAAATTTAAACGTATAAAAAATGTAGTATCACAAGTGATTGCGTCACCAATAAATTAAATATTAGTCAACAGCGGGCCCCGCGCGCGAGTGGGGGGAGGGGCACGCGGGGCCCCGGGCACCGGCCTCACACGTTTGTACTCATAGTTGGATCAAAGTTCAGGGCGTTTTAATATTTCGAACCACTCGGACTGCAACACATCGTTCCGTCTATAAGCTTTCAGAAATGCTTACGTAACAATAAGTCTACGATTAAATTAAGCTCTCGAGCGTTGGTCCGTTGTTGGTGGCCGCGAGGCCGGCGGAGTCCTCCCCCAGGGCTGTGCGCCCTACTGCTGGCCCACGTGGTTGACTTGCGTCTGCAGGTTGTTGATCACCTCTGAAGGCAGCTGGTCACCGAGGATCTCGAACAGGTTGATCTTCTGGTTTCCGGGGATGGACTCGTACGCCGCCAGCTCGATGCCCTCTTCGACCTGTACGGGAAAAACAGAAATTTTCCATCAGTATCATCCGAGTCGCTCGAGGGCGACGAGGGCGTGGGAGCCTGCTTGCCTTTTGAATGACAGCGTCCTTCGGGATGAGGTAAGTGCTCTGGGCTTGCTTGATGGCCTCCTTGGTGTAGGCGGCGCCCTCGCGCTGGGGCGCGGCGCTCACGGCCGCCACGAACAGTAGACACAGCACGATAGACTTCATTTCTGACGCAGCGCCCACGCTAACCTGAGTAGTGAACTTGTTTAGAGGAGTAAGGTAAGAAATATTTGAGCAAGGACCGGTCGGAACGGGCTTCCCAGAAACGAGTTTCGGAGCTGAGCGGCGGCGCGATGCACGAGAATGGAACCCCGATCTACGTCGGCTTTCAAATAACATGTCAAAATGTCGAAACGATAGAAGCCTCGAGCGAGGCTCTTCAGGTTGCGCAAGGCGGCTTCGGCGGGTGAAAGCGGTCGGGCCGCGACCGACGGCTCGGATCGAAGCCTCCTGCGTGTCCTGAATGCCCCCGCACGAGAGGTGCCCACCGAGAGCTAATTGCTTACACACACGTCGCCGCTCCTTTCCGTATTCGATTGTCGTAGCGAAAGCCGCTCGGTGACTCTCGCCTCGGAGCCTACGCAGCCTTGCTCTCTCACATCTTCGTAAAATGTTGCCGAGTTGTAAGAGAATGTTATTAAATAAATGACATAATATTCGGTTGCGCACGCCCCCCCCTCCCCCACCCCCGCGCCCTGCACGTACTGTTATGTAAGCGACGAAGGGAGCATCGTTGGCACACATCGCCTTGCACAACACGGCGCCTGCGTCACGGTCTGGCTCTTTTGAGGATATCTTATTTATTAGATTTAAAACAGATTGTTTTATTCCTATTTTGAGATTAAGCTTTTTATATGATTTTCACGTTACAATTTTATGGTAAGTATTATTGTAAGCTCTTGAGAAATGTTTTAGAATAAATCGGAAAGAGCTTAATAACTGGACGAACTTTCCGAGCACAAGACGAGTGCACGCGCAGTTAGTTCTTGGCGGAAAGAAGATGGCAGGTGAACGCATAACATTGTTCGTATCATTTGGATTATGTCAAAGCTAGAATTTCTTATTAGAGCGATCGACTGTTGAGCATTCCATTTAAGCACCCCGTTTTTATTCTCAACCTCTATTAAAATATACATAATTTTGAGTAATGCGCTTCACCAGCTCTTCATTTAATACGTATAAGATCGAGAATGTATCTCTTCAACGCTATTAAAAACTTATTAAGTTGTATGTTAACATATTTAAACAACGATTTCCGTAAAATCGTAACGAATCGAGAACATTTAAACGCGTAAACGATAAACCAATACAAAATCGAAATAGAATAAACAACACGTACGACTTACCAGCAAAGCGGCGGAGTGAGGCGCGCGCGGCGCATACAGGCTAATATAACGGCGCCGCCCGCCGCCCGCCCCCCGCCCCCGCCGCCCGCCCGCGGTCCACTTTCACCGGTGCGCCTCTCCTGCGCTCCCGATGGCAGCGGCTCCAACTCCGCGCATCCGTCCGCTAAGGAAGAGCCAAGGTTCACGGCGCTGGCGAAACGAGACCTTTTAAGGAGCTGCCATTTGAATCGCTGGAACCTACTTGGCCGCCATTCGCTGCATTAGCAATTGCGGCGAAAGCCCGAACTAGAACGAAGCGGCCTTTTACGCCGCTCTCTCGGTCGCCAGGGCGATAATTTATCTAATTATTGCAATTCGCGACTCCTCAAACGCAGCTTTCTATAGGACCGAATAACAATCGATTTTTACGGCGAAACTGTCGATGGGCACAGCTCAGCCGAGAGTCGCCGGATTAGTGGCGACTCGTCGAGCACCTGCTCCAATGGAAGTACCGACGTTTGACCCGACCTTAGCACTAGCGAGGACATGCGCGTGCACTCGTTGATGACCAGCGCCGCGTCACGTCGGTTCATTATTTAAGCTTTTCCTAGACATTGAAAAGTGTGCGGTGCTTTTTGTGTAGGCTCGAGATGACGCTGATGATGACAAAGGAAAGCGAGGAAATGATTTCTCAAAATACGTAACAACGCATAGTCGAAAGCGGACACAACGGTCGTCTGGGGCTCGATTGTGAAAGTTCTCTTCGAAGATTTCATTTTCTTGATAGGTTTCAGTTAACACCGCTTATGAACTACAAGGACTGGTGACGCGTAGAGGGAAAGTTATTTGCATTTGACAGGAAAGGTTAGAAGGAGTGCCAGGTGCAGATGCACTACTTCGGTCGTAACACGTAACATTAGACGGCGCTGAGGCGGTCATTGTGCCTTTCTAGCGGCCGCTCTCTGACCGCGGGCGCTCGCCGATGGCCTCAGGTCACTGTGCAATCGTGATCTTAGCTTAATTGGATTCAACTGGAAGTACTGGCGATCTAGGGGACGCGTTGCCAACCCGAGACTTTAGGCAGATTACGTCAGTTCCTATTCCACGGCGTGCAGCTGCCGGCCTTTCTCATTTCTATTTCGAGTTTTGGGAAAGAGTTTCGCAGAAGAGCAATAGGTTAAGTGGCAAATCAGTCGACGCCTTATTCAATGTCTCGCTATCTGCAATGACCGGCGTTAGCGGTTTCCGGGAATTGAAGTGTTTTGCTTTCGGCGAAAGGCGTTTCCAAAGCCGCGTCGTTCGACTGCGGATTGGCAGACGACGTGCGGCGAATTCCTCATTCGGTTGCGACACTCGCATTGCAACCTCTGTGCGGCGCCAAAGCGTTATTGATTATGTTCGTGTGCCGACCGCTGCGGTCGTAAGGCATGAAGGGCACACGTGCTCTTAAGATTAATCCCTCGTTTATTAAAAAAACGATAATGGTCTCCACTTCAGAGCTATTAACATGGACAGCTAAATCATTTTCAGCCTAGCGCCTGTCGAAAGTGCCTTAGCACTCGCGAAACAAAGGTACGTACGCGATTTTGCTCAGACCTTTACTATTTAAATAAGCAACGGAGGGAGCCATTCCTTCCACTTTGATGAGCACTCGCAAGTAGGAGCCGATGTAAAATGAAACACGAGTTCAGTCTAACTTGTTTTATTTGTAAAAAACAATGATAATGGAATACATAATGATACAATGAGCACGTGCGCTCGTTGCCCCGGAAAAGACAAGGTCTTCCGGGGCAAGAAGGAGCACGGAGCGACGACCGACGACGATCACCGGTCGCGTGGCAAGCGGACGCGTTTCTTCGCATTGAGTATTCACGAGTGTCGACGACGGACGCGCTCGACAAATGGCCAAAACATGTATACACCGCGAGAAGCTTCGTCATCACTAGAAATTACTTTTTTAAATATAGGCTTATATATATGTTATGTTGTGCAAGAGGGGACACTTTGTGCGGCTCGAAACTAGACCTACCCATAAGTCTCTTTAAATAACTAAGGTTTGTACCAAATTTTGTTTCACAGGCGATCGGTCACGAGGAGGCCGAGGAGGCCCTCGCTTCGCCCGCGAGGAGTGCCTCCGCCCCGCCGTCGCGTATGACTAGCTCGGTACATCGATTCCCGTTCGACTCTACAATAAATAACTTAAAGACGAGACGCGACGCCTTGCCCGGGCTAACCAGTTCCGGCGCGAACAGTAGCGCCACGCCCACAGTTCACGATACACTTAACGCTATAAACCTAATAGTCTCGTGCAGTACGCTAGTGCGCCGTCGACCGGCCAAGGCTGAGGACCCCGCTCGCGCGCGCCCCGCCTCATTGCGCGCCGCTCGAGTCGTCGAAGGGCTGCTCCGTCGTCTGCTCGTCCTCGACCGATTCCCCGAGGGTCGTCGACTTTTCGTCTTCGAAGTCGGGTGTCGGCTTCCCCGCGGCAGAACCCGGCGAGGCTTCGTGGGAACTTCCCAGGACGACCTTCGTTGGGCGTCTGTTTATCGTCGGCACATACGACTGAGTGATGATTTCGATGTCCTTCTTGTCGGACGTCCGGTTCGCGTCGTGTCGGCCGCCGTCGGCCACGTTGTCTATGATGGGCCGTTTGGTGGTCGGCTCCACTTTGTCGTTCGGCGGCGGAGAGTCGGTGATGCTCTCGACTTCTTCGTCGTCCTCGATTTCCACATTCTTCTGTTTACTTGGCGACTGGCTCTTGCTCTTTAGCGGAACTTCAGTGATAGAATTCACGTTCCAGTTGTTGTTTTTGCTCTTGTAGCCGACGTTGACCGGAATCAGTTCCTCCGAATCCGAAATGGTCGTGGAACTGAAGCCCGCGTGGTCCGGGGCCTCCGTATGGGCGCTGATGGAGGCCACGTCGCCGACCAAATTGATTAAATCGGTCAACACGTTGTTCTTCCTTCCACGAGGCGGTTCGATGAGCGCGGAGCTCTTTTCGGCGCCGGAAGGGATTGCTATCAATTCGATGCCGTCCGTGACGCTTTCCTGCGACCCGAAGGGCGCGAGTAGAAATTCTGTTGTCTCCATGCTTTCGAGGGACGTGTCTTTACCGGGTTCCATTTTAGAAAGACTCCCGATGTCCGTGACTGATTCTGCATTCAAGGGGTTGGTGGTCGATGTGCCCATGGTGTTTTCTAGACTTCTGTCGGACACGTCGTGAGGGTTCTGATCACTCGTCTCTATCAAAATAGAACTCGGCCGATTGTCTGAAAATAACTCTGCGCTAGAAACTTCTGCAGCTGCATAAGTCATGACAATTTCGGTCGTTTGCGGCGCGTCGATGATGTCGTCATTATTCCTATGTTCGCCTATTACGTCTATTCGCTTCTCCGTGGACAAATGTCGCTCATCAGGCGGAGCTATCTCAGTCGTGGAGTCGTCCCTCGTGTCGTCGGAGATAAGCGAAGGGACGTTGAGGATTTGTGTCGGAAGGACTGACCTTAAGTTTATCATAGGATTTTCCTTGGTCGAAGTGGAGTCGGTGCCGACGGCTCCTTTTTCTGTCACGCTTTGATCTGAGGAAGTTCCTGGGATGGGCGAATTGTCGGTCGACAGCGAAATGCCCTTCGCCACATACACAAGGGTCGTTGGCGATTCAGTTAATACTTTTTCGTTACCCATTACTACATCGTTTGTACCAGATACGTGATCGCTTTCAAAATGCTGTTCTGGGAGGATCTCGTCCTCGCGGTTGCCCAATACGGACAGATCATCGGGAATCGGGGGAAAAGCCGGATTGTGGTCGAACAGCGAAGGGTCTTCTTCTTCCATCATAGGGGCCTTGGTCGCCAGAGGGCTGAGTGAGATAGGCTCAGCAGGAGGTCCCATTAAAATTATACTAGGAATATTGGATGGATATATATCGCTGTTGATGGAGTCCTGAGTGGAAAAGCTGATTTTAGAAGGCGTCGAATCACCGCCCTCTCTCACACTCGAATTTTCTTCAAGATAAGTCTTTAGGTCCGCCTTCTCGGGGCCGGCGGAAGGATCGGCCTTGGCGCTCGGTTCGGCGTCCGACGATTTCTCTGAAGTGACCTCTCGCGGAATCAGCGGAGACTTCGACGAGGAATACTCGGCGACGTCCATGTTGGGCGACGGCAAGCTTTCTTTGATTTTCACGTCCGTAATGACCGGTATTTCGGAAACGGGCGTGATCTCCTTGATAGTGAAGCCCGGCTTCACGGGCCCGGCCGGAGCCAGCGCTGCGCTATGATTGACCTTCGCCGGAGGGGTGCTGGGCAGCGGCGTCATGCCGTGCACCGACGTAACTCCTGAAACAGAGCATTGAATTATTATTAAGTCGGATATTTCCACAAATTAAAAGACCCTACACCATTAAATTCCAGTTACGAATTCAGTTGTGCGGTGAAAGATGAAAATACTTAAACAGACACATT
>JAOSYY010000010.1:6777150-6793373 GCA_025727935.1 Hebomoia glaucippe
GTTTTTAAATAGACTTAACCTAGAGTCACATTCGGTTTGTTGGTTGAGTTATTATGTAGAAATTACAATGAAGTTTTGTACAATAGGGTTTAAGTCTTACGTAAGCACTCTAGGAGTGGGGGATTCTTTGTTTTGCTTATTTTATGTAAGAGCTTTGCTTACGTTTGCTGACAAAGGGGTTGGGGGGTAAGTAATTTAATAAATCCGCTTACGTAATACTTTACGTTACAGATTTTTATAGTACCTGTTATAGTGTATATTGCAAACTAATTTTATCGAGAACATTTCTTAGACTCACTTGTTGTCGAAAATAAATACGGCTAAATTTAGACACCATCACTTCGATCGATTTTTAATCCTCAACGAAAAAGTAATGGTTTTTGAAATTGTGTGTCTTCGGTATTAGGTCCTAAATGGAGACGTCAGTTTTTATAGGTGAAGATATCAAATAATCCTTACTTATGAAGTATGAAAATGTGTGAACGGTTGATTTATTGTCGGTAGTTACATTTTTATATTATTACTAACTGACCCAGCAAAGGTCGTCTTGCCACATAAATATATAAATTTTGGGGTAGTACGTATTTCTATGTGCTGTGTAATAAAAAAAATAAGGAGTGAGTAATTCTCAGACCTATTGACTACGCATATAAAATTTCATAAAAATCGGTCCAACCGTTTCAGGGGGGTAACTAACATTGTGACACGAGAATTGTATATACAAGATGTACCTTCTTCCATTGTGAGTAAAAACTTCGTCATCTCTTATACCACAATGTCATGCCCTAAACTAATGACAGTTTTACAATCTCGAAAGTTTACTCAGGTAATAAATTTTAATTGACTTCCGGTAGTAGATATTATGTATACTTAAATCAATGCATTTGGACGGAAGTCTCTTTAAGCAAACATCTATGGTCTTTATAGAAGATTGGTCGTTCGTAACTGGTCGATAGAGATGTTTAAAAGAAATTAGCATAATATTCCATCAGTTTTCAATATTTCCAAAGCATTTTCGTTACATGTATTTATAGAAACAAACAATTTATTATAATAAATTTGTATTAAAAAAAAATAATTATTAATTGCCATAAATTTTATATTCATCTGCCAATAGATATCTTAATTCTTAAATAATGCTCAAAAATCTGAAAAATCCCTACCCAACTTCTCAGTCTCAGTCGGATAAACCTTAGAATCTCTGTGTATATGAGCCCATTGTGGCTCCTGCTAGTCCGAAACACGCTTTTAATCATAAAACAATACAAAATATATCTTCTAAGGGCGAGTTGCATTGAATTGTTTACGGGCGAATGGAAAATGTATGAGATGCGATTTATGAAGGCTGTGTTTGCACATGATTTGCTGTTTTCTCCTTAGAAATTCAAAGGTTCTCTATTGTTTTATGTATATGAACGATGAGTGAGTGTATCAACCATTTGTTGTTTGTATTGACGTCAGATTTGTATAAAGATTATCATTATCGTGCACTTAATGTGTGGTAAGAATACAGAAATTGTTTCTGGATCACGAGTCACTATTAGATGCTCAGTAGGTATATGACAGGTATTTTTAAACTTCGAACGGAATCTTCGAATGGAAAATTTCGCTCTGTAAAAATTAGTTCATTCTTATTTTGAAATTACCTAACATAGGTTTAGTTTTCAGAAACAATATACAATATAGATTAAAATGTTATCATATCTGCTTCTAAAGGTAGATAGGTGTACTCATCAACATACAATAGTCTCTTAGTGTGGTGTTTCAACTATTCATATCTTGATTTTTATATAAATGGTATATAAGCATTAGGATTCTCGAAGTCAATTTATAATTTTAAAAATGTTCTATAGCAGACAGAAATCGAACGTCAATGTTATAAAAGCGGTAGTGAGTATGTTAGTGTATCCCACGTGCATAGTTGCACCAATTTTGACGGATTTTGCTACAGAACTAAAAAATCTAGAGGCAATTACAGGCTACTTTTCAGCAAAAATATATTTCAAAAGGAGAAATACGGAGGTGATGTTTCTGAAATTTCTTATAAATGTTTGGACTGTAACAGAGGTGTATACGCGGAACACAACTAGTTAAACAAAAGTATAAAAGTTTTTATAGTATGTATATAGATTTTAGGTAATAGTCGAATTTATATATAAAAAATATTTTTCCTGAAAACAGCTCCCACCAACTTTAGGGTCCAAAGGTTACTTAATATTAAGGTGTGTCATCATAACGCGTACTAGCTATTTTTTACTGTAATGAAATCTGTAATACAATGTCGCGTGCACATTCGTAACAACGCAATGCGCTTGATTTACAAATAATGACTACTGTATCGTCAACAATCATTTCGTTTTAATCAGTTGTGTTCGCGACGACATTAGTAAAATGGGTTTTTAGGGTCATACACATTGTACCACATGTTATTGCTGGCATAAATAAATAGATGAAAAAGTCGTGAAGCGTTGTGCGTGTTTCGATTTCAGTTTACGAATTTCCGAATGCTCGAAATAAAAACGAATAAGGCCAGCAGCAGAACGTCACTAAAAATGACAAACTATGTAATATAACTTAGGCCTCACCGTTGGCAACGCGTCTTCTAGACCTACTGATTTTGGAGATGGCCATAAGCGATAAGAATTGATAATTTGATTAACTATATGCTCACATGCTTTCCAATCGCATAAAAAATACATAAATTTTATGTACAAAATTCTGGTGACGACGAAGCCACTATTTTTTTTTCAACTTTCCAACAAACATAAAATGTATTATAGCTAAAAATACATAATTGAATTTGCATAAATATTATCTAAATACTGTATTTTGAACACATCTAGGAGTGTTTTCCATAAGCAATTTATGAATATAATCCAATCCAATTATTAGGCAACTAAAACAATCATAAAAAATATATTTATATATGTTTTCGATAGTCCTCAAAGTAACATAAGTTTAATTATTATTAATGATTGATAGTAAAATTTGTGCTTTTCTTTCGTTTAAAAGATTTTATTGTTGTCAAATAAAATGTCAAAATACTTTCACGTACTTAAAAAGTCTCTTGTCCCTAAAAATAACGCGCGTACATATCTTTGTTGCCGATAGATGTGTCTACACCCTAATGCAAGCGTGCTGCTAATAACATTTTCCGCTTTGAATATCTGTTACATCCAAGTGTATTATAATATTATTATTATTTGCTTCGTATACACTATTTCATTGATTGATGAGATTATAATATAAAACTATTTTAACGGGATTTATATAATAGATATTATTAATGGAGGCATTTTTCAAAAGATTTATACGATAGAATATTAAACGATAACAAATGACTTTACATAGAAATAGATCCTTCTATTAAAAAGTATTTACTGTTTTCTGAGTTCTGACTACGCTGATAAATTGTCTATTTTTGAATGTTTGTGGTAATTATAGTAACTGACCCAGCAAGCGTCGTTTAGGCACATGAATATGAAAAATTTGGTTGAGAAATTTAAGGTTGTCCGATTTTCAGCGCTACTATTAAATATATTAATATTTATACGATGTATCGTAGGAAATCAAAAACAAAAAAAATGTGTAAAAAAAAAGTATGGACCACATTTAGGGGGAAGAAAAATAGATAGTAACCGATTCTCAGACCTACTGAATATGCATATAAAATTTCATAAGAATCGGTCGAGCCGTTTCGGAGGAGTATGGGAACGAACATTGTGTGACACGAGAATTTTATATATTAAATTAATGTCTGATTCTTCAAATATTAAATTTTTTGGATACTTTTGTATACCAATTCTTTCGCGTTTCATCATTTTAAATAATATACTCTATTAAACAAGAAATATTTTAGACTTTAATCTAATTTCAGTAATTTTATTTTATTATGTTAAACGTTAGAAACCGTCTTTTATCAATATTAAAAAATTTAAGTAGCATCAAACGGCTGAATAAACCTTCATAAAGTTCAGAACCGCCTTCATCATGACAGCTATCAAAACAGAAACCGCATCAAAATCCAGGCATTTGTTTACGAACTACGATGCCACAAACACACATTCGAATATAAGAATAGATTTATTATTTAATCCTCAACATTTGTATCTATGGCACATGAAGAACCGTAATTGTTACGTGATAAGTACCTATAGATATTCAAGAAACTTTATGGAAATAAGTTGCCAGCTAAAACTTGATTCTATATTTGAAAATCGATCCATTTTAAAAAGAGAACATCTCATTATCCGCGGTAAGATCAAATGGCTTAATGCAAAGTAGGATCAAGGTGACAACTTGAGGTAGTATCAATGAAAATTCAGCTTTAATGTATATAAATGGGGTTTAAAATTGTTTGACTCGTCGTCATTTATAAAACTTATCAATGAACCCTTGTTAAGATTGTGTCACCTCTCAAAATCTAGTTTTAATGATTTATTGTGTATTTTTCCAGGCCGTTTTAAGTTTATATATATTTAAACCATTAAAAGTTATCAATAATTTAGTTTAAAAACAGTATTTAATGTTAAAAATGCTTAAATATAGTTTGTTTGTGCAAGTATACTAAAAAAAATGCATATTTTGTTTTAATTTATATATAAATAAATTTAAAGTGTGTTTTTGTGATATACAACAACAAATTTTCCTAATATCCAAAAAACGGTTTCTTAATACTTGAGAATACATTTGTAACTGTCTGTTTGTTCGTGCTAATCATCAAAACGGCTGGACCAATGTTGATGGGACTTTCACTGGCATATATCTGATGTTAGAAGGAGCAAGCTAAGCTTATTTATTTTTTATTCTAAAAGTATGGAGAATAGACGCGGGGAAACCCGCAGAGCACCGCTAGTTATATATATATATATATAAAGCAACTTAACAGCTCAGTATTATATAATATTTAACATGTTGACTACGCTTGGAGTAAAGAGTTTACACTAGCTTATGCCAGCGGCTTTGCTCGAGTTCATTTCGATTTTTAGACTGTGGGTTACATTATTGAACTTTTATTAAAGATCCCTACTTTTTTAAAATGTGATATAATTTATAGCCTTCCTCGATAAATGTATTATCCAACACTGAAAGAATTTTTCAAATCGGACCAGCGGTTCCTGAGACTAACGCGATCAAACAAACAAACGCTTCAGATTTATAATATAAGTATAGATTTGTAGGAACTTCCAACACAAAAATATTTTAAGTGCTCCTAAATTAACAACAATTTCAAAGTCTGAATAAATTATTTAAATTTAAAGATTTATACGTCCAAATATACGTTATCTATATTCTTATCACAATCAGTGTTGATTGCCAAAGCTCGAAGATACGGGAACAACATATTTTCACTTCGCTGTAAGTATAAAATTTGGTATAAAATTTACATATTAGTCAATCTTCGATTTTGATAATAATATGAAGTATAATTTTGTGTAATTTAAGTTCGAAATAATAAAAAAAGCATTACTCCCAAATATTTTTATAGCTACTAAACTGTAAGGCTTACTAATGTGCTCTGTGTCACGATGTACGTTAATATCGTTACGAAATTATTTTTAGTTTCTAAACAATACCCTAATTATTTTTATAAATTAAAGTTAGTCTATATTACGCCCTATAAGATCAACCATCTGCCAGTGAAAGTTCCGTCAAAATCAGTCTAACCATTTCGGATATTAGCTGACTCAAACAGATAAGAGTCTCATTAATGTTGCAAAGGGTAAAGAAAGCTTTAATATTTGGTGCACAGAAACGTAGTGTACAAAGTCAGACACAGAAAAATGTCTGACCGAACTCTAAGGAATTCAACATTAAAATAAAATATAAACTTATATTTCGTTAAGACGATATATTCTTTGTAATATTGTGATCAATCATGTTAAAAAAAGGACTTTGAGAGCTCTGTACCCCAGTGGTTGAGTAAAATTGAACCGTGACGCTATAGCACCGGGTTCGAGACCCGATCAGACTGCAGTTGCATTTAAAAAAATGTAATTAGTGTTCAGGCTCGGATACGGGCTGCCTGTGGCGATGTGAAAAACACAGGCACTTCGAGTATTAAATGTGGTGGGAGTAACTGCTAATAATTTATGAGTTCCGTCTGGGTCACGTACGGATTCATAGATGGAATAGTGGTAAAGATAATGTGGATTTCGATTTCAGTCTACGAATATCCGAATACTCGAAAAAAAAAAACTTTAACCTTGACAACGCGTCTTCTAGATCTACTGATCTTGGAGGTGTCCAAGCAACAGAAATTGCTTAATACAACTGAACTGTACGCTCGTTAGCCTTCCTATCGCATAAAAAAGATATTAAAAATATAATTCACAAATACTGCACAGTATTTCTGAGACAAAGTTATCAACGCGACTCTAACCGCGGACCGTAACTGAAGCCATCCATACATAATCACTATACGGTAATCAAATAAGATATGATGTAGCCAATTAATACTTGTCTTACGGACTTGATTAATCGGAGACTGATAATTGGGCTCACATATTAATATGTAATCGTGCTTCGAATTAGGGTCATCTATTTATAAGGTCCCTTGTTAGAAACAGGGTATGTTAAATCTATATTTTATTACGGTTTCGATCTTATAACAATGAAAATGTTTAGACATTTATAAAGCCTAATGAGTATTTCGGTACAGTCTCAAAGCCTGTTTTAAGAAATATTTATGACTAAGATTTGAGAAAACTAGCATTACGTAAGTTTGTTACCCAAGACAATTTTGGTTTTCAATTTTTGGGATAGGATTCTGAGGCTATATGAAACGAATTTAATTAATAATGTTACAAAGAGTATAGGTTACTATAATATCTGTTGAGTAAGCTCTAGTGGATATACGCACAGATTTGTCTTTTGGGTTTGTCTTTATACGATTAAAAACGTAGTTTTTGAGTCACTGTCAAATTAATACAGAAATTATATACTTTCCACACAGGTGAAGCCGCCAGCTAAATCTAGTATTCAATTGTTAGTAGATATCCCATCCCACAGTTAACGATCCGAAATCTAATAGGTTCTGCACGCACGTTACGGGTACCAATTTATTTATTTGCCACAGAGCAATTATAGAGAGATCAGCAAAGACAATTTTTATAAGTACTTAGATATTTTTCTTTTAAACGTTGACATAATTCATGATGGCGTATCTATCAAAAATGGAAAGAGAAATTTAAAAAAGTTTTGTTGTATATAAAAGTGTCTTTAGAAATAATTGTTTATGTATTCAAGAAAATTACGTACATTTTAAAACTATGAAATACATGGCTGTTCGTAGTGAAAATATTGTAAGTTTTTTGACGTGATTTTTGTGACAAATATACTACGTAGTTTCACAATTTCGATATCCATAATTATAATTTCATAAAGAATACATTTACAAAGGTTTCATACGCTTATAGAAATTATTACATTAGGACAAATTGTCATTATTTTAATAGATAAACTGGCATAAATAAAAAAAATACAACCTCTTTTGTTTATAGGAATTTAGAATCCTGGTTTTAATATCGAGACTACTCTGTGGCTAAATTAAGCGTACCGAATCCCATTTGCATTCAATTTCCATAACGCAACCTGTATCAGTTGGCCATACGTCACTGTTTGAAGATACGGCGCAATGGATCGTGACCGAAGAAGCGATTTAGGTATCGCTGATGGAAATATTGATAAAACTTTAAAACGATCTATATTCGTACGTGACTAACGAACTTCACAAGGCTCGATTGAGACCGTTTCAGAATTATTTAACCACAACTTCAATACAATTTTAAATAAATATTTCTAAGAGTTTATAAATTCTTTTCAAAAAAAGTCCAAAATACCTTGAAAATTCGAACGTTGGCCAGCAAATCGGAACGATAGAATTTCATTGGTTTTACGATTTTTATTATAAAAAGTAGCCTATTATTTACTCTATAATATCAGCTGTCTACTGGTGTAAGTTCCTTCAAATCGGTAGAGCCGTTTCAGAGAATAGTCGAAACAACCAGATAAAAACAAAATTTTTATACATTGTTTTTTGTTTTAATACTGCATATCGAATAGAAAAAAACCTATTTTACAATACAAGTAGACACTAAATCCGTTTATTAGTATATCTATAAATATTAAAAATAGACTACGGAACCCGTGCATATAAACCGTACTGTACTTTACCTATGCGGATAAAACGGACGTCACTCAGAATACCTCTTTGAATCATCACAAGTCATACTTTTTCATAACATTTTCAAAAATGGAATTTCATCTCGTAACCGCTGACACTGTATCCATTTTAATCACCTTAATATCGGATTCCGGTGAAGCGTCATCACTTTTCATTAGCCAACGCACGAGACCAGTTTTTATCCCACCGTGATTTATCCAACGGAAATTGTCAGACAACTAATGGCTCTTTGTATATTGATATATTGCAATATTCGGTAGCGGACCGAACGGAGTAAGATTCGTCGAAGATACGTCAAACTTTTTACGCAGCGAATTGATTGACTTAAATGCAGCGAATAAATAAAATTGAAGGGTCTGATAGTGATATACATGTATAGTCAATCAAAGGAACTGTGTGTGTGTATGCCTGTATATACGAAATATCGAAGCCACTAAACTAATTTAACATAAAAAGTACTTTGCCGAAAACGATTGTGAAAGTAAAACTTTCTGTAAATTCAAATGAAAATTTATAACACAATACGATTTAGAAATTTTTTATCTGTCTATTTTACCGGCTAAGTCCCATCTTAACAGGAATTATGGACAAATAACCTTGAAAAGATGACAGGAACTCGGGAAATGAAAATATATAACAAAATACGATTTAGAAATTTTTTGTCTGTCTGTTTTACCGGCTAAGTCCCGTCTTAACGGGAATTATGGACAAATAATCTTGTAAAGATGATAGGTACTAGCAAATAGTGACAAGGAGGATCTAGGAAGGCTTTAGAGGAGACTTATCTTCAAGTAGTGTATAGCTTAAAGTTCTCCGAAGCTCCTATATGGTAGCTTTTACCTATAACTTTTTGTACCACTAAATTACTGCCACTTTAAATCTACAAAATTAATGTGCCTTATTAGTTCCATCCAATTAAGGAATCTTAACTTTGGTTGCATAATTACATTTTAGTGGGTGTGATTTGGGCGGCAGAGCGAAAATCGAATGGGAGGTGCTAGAAATGTTTGATTGCTTTAACTTACGAATGTAATTATATTACCGGAAATAGAGTTTGGGATGTGACCGTTAATTGGTGATAACTGTAATTCGTCAGAACGACATATGGCTAATGACTTTATTAGTTATGAACGTGTGATTTTATATTATCTGTGAATGAACATTAAGAGAGACACTCAAGATATTTTAAACATTATTGACGAGATAAAAATTTATAAAATTGAAAAGTTTTTAGTAACCTATCCATCTCGATTATGTCGGCTTTAAAACAAAAGCGGCATATAAATTACGTTGTCTAGGACGAAGCGACTGAAAAAGACACGTCAATATTATAAAGGAATGTTTACACTTGATTCTTAAATGCAACTTATTACTTTTTTTACCTATTACGTAAGATATGTATGTTTATTTTTTTTAATAATGCAACAAGACGCTTAGCTTTGGAGATTATCGTGTATAATAGACAAATAGAAAATAAAAATAATATAAAACACTATTCTGTTCTATTACTCTTTCTTAGTCGCCCATAAACTTTTAATGTCAGCCTGTTTGAGCCTACCTACTTCTTGCATCCAGAGGCTCCGTGCCTCGACCACGTCTTGTATCTATCTAGTAGTCTCCACTATTAAACCTTTTTGCCCCAACAGCCAATGGTTCTGTGAGTTATAACCCTAAAATATCAAAACTTCATCAATCGTACGTACAGGCGGCTTCTACTGATTTCTCGTATATATATATATATATATATATATATATATATATAGAATATAAAAATTACTTTCAAAATGTGTTGGTAAGCGCATAACTGAACAACGTCTGGACGAATTTGGCCAATTCTTTTTTTTATATTTTCGTTAAACTTCAGCTATGGTTTTTACGGCGAGAAAAATTTTAATAATCGCCAGAAAACCACTAAAACAGCTCTTTTCTTTTTCCCAATTTTCCAAATGTAACTAAAACGTAGCCCAACATGACAGTTCTGTTCAGGAGAATTTTTTGCTCCAACTATAAAACAGGTAGGGACAAAAAACAGCCACATTACGAATCTTTTTAACAGGACAAAGTCCGTCGGGCCCGCTATATTAATAAAAGTTCTGTGACCAACGGAAGCATGCATTATCAACGTTCACTGTACCAAGCTCCCGCGGTAATCACGTGGTTCATTCAATTTGTTCTGTCACGACCAACGCTTACATTACGGGTCATCAGTGGCACGCTTCGTTACGTTTCATTAAAATACTTGGCTCTACGCAGTTTTTCGTTTGTTTATTTTCAGAAGTGTAGGCTTTATTTGAAACGGTAATAAACGCATTTTTAGAAAGAATCATGCGTAAGCTTTTATAAGACTAATGAGTGTTTTAACTAGCCTTAAAGGCTATTTTAAGAGATGTTTATAAATATGACGGTTAAAGAAACGATATTATAAAAATTTGCGATCCAAGTACCTTCGTTATATTTTAAGAAATGCTTAGGAAAGGAAACAGTTTCTGGCTAAGGACTTAATTTTGTTGTTTTCGAGCCATTCGTTTAGGTACTGACATACAGACATACAAGTGAAACTATTGTCATACCTCTGTTTTCGTTGAGTTATAAAACATTTAGGATGACAAATTCATATTACCAGCGGTGCCCTGTGTCAAGGCCCTATTTACGTTTGTACTAAAATTCATTAAAGTTCAGGAACTTGAGCAGGAAAGCGTTACATACACTTAAGCTTTATAGTGTTAGAAAATATTTCTCTACAAAATTTTCGTAATTCTTAGCCGTTCTAAACCCAAATTCAACTTATTTAACTGCTATTAGCAACTAAATTTTCGGAAATTGTTATATTCTATTATATAAAATACTCGTGTCACAATGTTCGTTCCCATACTCCTCCGAAACGGCTCGACCAGACCTTATGAAATTTTATATGCATATTCAGGAAGTCTGAGAATTGGACATCTATTTTTCTTCCCTAAAATGTTAAGGGTGGTCCACCCCTAAATTTTTATTTTTTTATTTGTCGGACAATTTTTTTTCTTTTTATTTATTTATAATACAGTGTATAAAAATACATACAACCCCAATTTTTCCTCCCTCTACCATCAACCCCTATTTTTAAACACGATATATCTATGTGGCAAAACGATGATTGCTGGGTCAGCTAGTTCTATTATATATTAGAGAGTATAATCCCTTTTTACTATATATTTTTTTTTACTTGTAGTTCTGTAAATATAATACTTGTCGATCCCATACTGACCATAAAAAGTAACAATATGTATATCGTTCGCGTCATTAAGCGACACAAACCTTAAAGATTTCTAGCCGAGTAGCTAGCATAGGGTTGTCACCAATAAAAAATAATTTATTTACCTCAAGAAATGTTACGAAAAATTTACTTTAATATTACATCTTTCAATCAGAGCTATACATAACATTTAATTCTTGGATCTCGTATTTTTTTAAATATCAATATCGTAACAATTTTCAATTGTTAGTTGGTTTATTTTCCTAGATATTTGTTATGCTACCAGATGCGTTTATTAAAAAAATAAACTAACAATACCATCTGGTTTCACCCGAGTTGGTTGTCTATAAAAATAATGATGAAAAAGTAGCCTGTTACATCGCATTACATTATCTATCAACTAGTTACAGTTTTATCGTAATCGGTTTAGCCATATCCGAGATTAGCCGATTATATGTATCTCTGTTATTTTGATATTACAGAAAGCGATATTTTTTTTATGTAAGTAAACATACGGATAGTTGGCAACCCTAAAGGCGCCTTTCATTATAAATTCATTTGCAAGCGGCGAAGTGCACCGTCATGAGTTTGATTATATTGGAGATGATGATGATTATTAGCCGTTTTATTGTCTTCCAACATTGATTTTGTTTTCTTTTTGTAGCCATTATTATCTTAGTAACCATAGAATGTTAGTGGTTTTATATTCACGACCGTATCATATTGTTTTTCGATCTAACATACCGGACACGTCGAATTCTCAATTTGAAATAATCAATCTAATTAATATTTTGTTCTGCGAAAACAGTACTTCAGGATACTTTTGTCTGATACAGAATTAACTCAATAAGTGTTAAAGCAAATTTTCACGCTTTTCTAATGTTTTTCACAAGTTGCGTAGAACTATTTTCCTAATATTACATATATTAATGAAAATGTTTCACACTTTCCACTTTTTTCTCTTTTTTGTCCCAATCGTAACATCACCTCAAAAAAATTAATGGTGTGTACCAAAGTTCAAATGCAAATGCGACTTCCAGACAGAAACTTCGATACTAATCTGTATGTTTTGTTCACAGGAAAAACCGCACAAATGTAGCCTTTGCTCAAAATCCTTCCCGACGCCTGGAGACTTGAAGTCCCATATGTACGTCCACAGTGGATCCTGGCCTTACAAATGTCACATCTGTTCCCGAGGTTTCTCGAAACATACAAACTTGAAGAACCATTTGTTCCTGCATACCGGTACGTAAATTATTTTAAAATATTATATATATATTCTGATTTTGTTATCATGCTTCATCGCTGGTTCTTTTTTTAGTAATATATTTTTTAAGAAACTATCAATTCATTTAGCTGTACTTCAAGATGGAGCGTAAATAACGCTAATAAAATGTTTTAAAAATTTGTTTTTTTTTTATCATGATCGAATAATTTTTTCCATCCCGTCATCGAATGTGTCATTAGTACTATCATTTTTTTTGTATATTTAACTCGCAAAAGATTTAAACTTAACATAAGACGTAAACAAAATCGAGGGCATAAGCTAGTAGTGTATTTTAACTTGTTTTATATGTAATAATACAAAATTATAATACTTTTTCTTTGTTACAGCTAAACATCAAAGAAATGCTGCAAAGGATGCCACTTGAAAATTCAACGTAGGAACTAATAACATCTGTAAATAGATATTTCTATATGTCTATGTATTTAGTACATAATAACAAGTGTGATATTAGTCTAGTTATATATATGAAAGTAATTTATTTCTTTAAACATTTATAATTGTAATAATATGATTATTGATTTACATAATACAGTTACAGTTTACATAGTACAGTTGTTCTAAAACTTAAGAAAGGTATATAAATATATTTTTAATATGACTATGCATTGAACAATATTTTCTATATTTTTCACTTTGAAAATGTTCAATTAAATAGTAAAATAGAAATTTCAGAAACCATAGTAATACAATCATAAATAATGTATTAAAATATTTTTTATTTAATATCGGGCCTACGTCGCAGTGGTTACTACCATTCGCCCTTAAGACTAGTATACAGGTTTGAAATTTGTAATGTTTTTGAAATTTGTTGCCTTTGTGTAAGTACAATAAAGTCAACCACAGAAAAAAATAGTGCAACAGACATAGAAATATGTTAACAACTTTCCACTGTGTAAATCTATACTTAAAAAAAATTATATATTATACTATAATATAATTTAGTTAACAAGAACTAAAACTGTAAATAGTAATTTTAAGACTACATAGTTTTATGTAGACAAAAATGTATGAGATATACTAACATTACGTTTGTATATTGTGATTATGGCGTCCGTCCAAATTAATTATAACGAATATTAAGTTATATAAAATATTTATATTTTTATATTAAGTTACATTTTTAATGAGTAATAAAATTTTATACTTTTTGAAGTGACTATTTTTCTTAGAATTCGACCACAAATAATTTTAAGGATTTCTACAAATATGAACTATAGAGAAAATCACTGAAGTTCACAGGTAAACAATTTTAAAATTATATTAAGATATGACTCATAGAAAGAAAATGTTTGTAGCCACTGGCTTATCGAAATATGTTTTATTATATTTTACAGAGTCGTTAAAGAATTTGAGAATTTGATCCACTTTGATCCAATTTGATGCAATTGAGATCCACTATCCCTTAAATACTACATAAAGCCAAGAAAGCTATTATTTATCATACATTTTAAGCAACTGATTCCTTTTATTATTAGAATTGCAAGATTTTTATTTTTGTCCTGCCTGCGTCTTTATAAGATAAAGAATAATTTGAAATAAAAACATCGACTCCGTACTTTATAGAGAAAAGAAAGAAAGCATAGCCTAGGCTAAAATTTTAATGAAGAAAAACAACGTCATCCAGGTGATAGAAACTCTTTTCTTGTAATTTGTTAAACACTGGCCGGTAATACGAAAATTAAAAAAATATTAACTGAACAATTTTATACGTCATTTCAGCTGCTTATCGTCACAGTATTAAACATCCGGGCTATCGAACTGTCACTGTCAAGATTCAACCTAAAACTTAACTACACAATTATCACATGGTCTCAATAAAACACCGATCGTCCCATAGAGGAACCAATCACTGCAATTTATTGCACCGTTTTAAGTATAACCGTCTCAAACCGTAGGCGTGAACACGCAACCAGGCGCCTATTTGCATAAAACAACTTCACTTGAAAGTATTAAGTCTTAATTGTCTTACAGTGGCGTACAGACAGAATAATATATGCAGTTGGGATGCACTCAAACGCATATCTATATAACGTTACGTGGACTGTAATAGACACAGACTATTTATAACAGTAATTCACAAAATATCACTATTAAGAAATTATATAACTATTTCTCAATAAATTTAAAAATAATTTTCTTAACATTAACATACCAAAATGGTTTTGTTGATGATATCTTATAGATTGTAAAAAAAAATAATTGTATTCATGAACGAATGTACTTCTAGTAAAACGATTGAAAACTATTTATTTGTTTAAAAAATAATATTTGTATCAAAAAGATAGTCTACTTACGATTCATGCAATGTAGACATCATTATGGTTCTTCCTAGCCACAGAATTGTGTTCGTGCACATACTGAGTTATAGACCAGTCGTTTTAAAATAATACACATAGCAAGCTATTAAATAAACGTTTAAGTAGAGTAGCCAACTGATTTAAATATTCTGTGACTGAGAACTGTGGGACGTTACAAGGGATGTGATAAATTCAACCTTTTATCCTTTAAGGATGCGCGTATCGCTTCATTGAAATTCAGTGGTCGTGTTACGAATCTCAGTAGACATTTATTAGGTGGCGAGAATTGTTAGTTTAATTTTTAATCGATAGAGTTATTTTAACACTAGCGTTCTTGTGATTTATTAATTCCACATTAAATCATTAATGCCTTATTGTATACTATATAGAGACGTGTAAAATTACTAACTGTGTATTTCTAATGTTTCTATACTGGCTACTGACTACGAAATAAAAAGATTTTTATGTGACAAAGTAGGAACTAAAATAGACTTTCTTTAATTTACGACTGCTTGCTTGTTGATATATTGGTATATATAAAGATGTTTTTTTCTACTATATAATATATACATATGTGTATACAAGATATGATATGAAGCGAAACCGGGTCGTAATTAATTTTGCAGTTTTATAAGCTCTTTTGATAAAAAATATACATAATGAAATAAGACATGCTTAGATTTATGGGTTATTTTTGGTAAATTAAATAAAATCTGTGGCCTACACATAAATTGTTCTAAAAAATGTGATAGACTCTTAGAAATGTTTCAAAAAATCGACATGGACGCGAGCAAATCCATGGGCAAAAGCTAGTCGTCGCTAATTTGACTAAAATGGAGACGAATTCGTGTTAGCAACTTAATTTATTTAATTGACTCGCATAATCGTTATACAAATTATCGCCTTTCAGTCGTTTGAGGTGTAATCATAAAACGGTTGGAGACTATTGGCCGGGTACGCTGCAGGTGGCACATTCTACGTTTATTGAATATTAATTCTTTTAAATTAATGGTTAATGTATAAATGTGTATCAAATAGCAGAATAATTCCCATATATTTTCACTAGCTGACACGCATAACATCGTTTTAGTTTTCGAAAGACATTTATACTGTTTTGAGAGTAACAATTCAGTCATACGTTATTTCTAACCATTTACGAAACACACAGAAAGCTCTCGAAGGAATAATTAATCCCCGTACTTGCAACATTTCTCATTGACT
>JAOSYY010000010.1:6848542-6863486 GCA_025727935.1 Hebomoia glaucippe
CACGGTACTTACAACAGAAACAAATTTTATAAAATGTTTGTTTGTCTGTTTGTTCCGGAAAACTGGAGTGCCTGGATGGATGTTGCCAGGACTTTCACTGATAGTTATCCAATGTTGTAGAAAGCAATTTAATTCTTTATCAATTTTATCACTGTCGTAATTGTTTATTGAAATGAATAAAATTGTTACGAGTGAATCCGTAAGGCAGCGCTAGTAGAAAATTGTGTGGAAAACCGGAAATCCCTTCACATACTTGCCGCTACGAACTTGAGGTCAACAAGAAATTCTGTTACTATACGGAAAAAATTAATTCGGAAATAAAAATTCATTTCAATTATTCGTGAGATTCTGAAGATGACGTAAAGTGTAGGAGCGCGTAATTATTATAATTTGTCTTGTCGACTTCAGAATAATGATGAATAATTATTTATTATCTTTTTTGCTATGCTATTTTAGCTTATTCGTTCTAGTTTTTATGCGGTAGGAAGGCGAACGAGCATACGGTTCACTTATGTTAAGCGATTTCTGTCATCCATGGACACCTCCAAGATCAGTAGATCTAGATCGCGTTGCCAAACTTAAAACCTTAGCCATATTGTATAATTTTTGCCGTTGTGAAGTTTTTGCTGCTGGTCATATTTATTTACGGCTACAACGTATTTTAACAAAGTCTTGACTTGGGCTGTAATTATTATCAACGGGCGGAAACTTTACGTTAAGAGTTTGTTTGGTTTGAATTTTAATTTAGAATATGAAAATGAGGTGGAAGAAACGGAGAGGTTATATATAAAAATTTTAAACAATATGTTTCTGGTACGTCGATGATAGATGGAAAAGTCGTGAAGTGCTATGCGCGTTTCGATTTCAGTCTATGAATTTCCGATAAAAAATAAAAATCAAAATAAGGCCTTAACGTTGGCAGCGCGTCTTCTAGATCTACTGATCTTGGAGGTGTCTATGGGCGACAGAAATCGCTTAATATAAGTGAACTGTATGCTCGTTTGCCTTTCCATCGCATAAAAAAATTTTGATATTACAAAAATAGGATCCTATTTTGCATATATGCATAGACGTTAAAAGTAATAATTTTAAACCGATATTCCAATGATTAATTATATAGTCAATATAATACAAGAGAAAATGATTAATTTAATGAATCACGATTAAATTTAGAATCACCACAAGATAACTGATGTTAGATAATTTGTATTTTCCTTATTTCACCGTTTCTAGTGAAACAAGAGTTTGAAATTGTTGTGAAATGTTTGTTAAACAAGTATATGTTTATATTTATTTTGTCGGTATGTTTGCTGGGTGAGTGGCATACGTGGAGTGTTGTACGAAACAATATTTCTTAGTCATAATTAAGACAGAAATTAAAATGTTTACAATGACATAGAAAAAAATAAAGCAATTTAAACTATACAATACGTATGAGGGATATTGTTAGACAGTTTTTTTGTGTCTCAAAGATTTATTTAAAAAATCTGCATTTCACATTCTTCAAATTGCACAGAAACCGTCTCCAGAGTCCTATCTGCATTAAAACTTACTAAAAGGCGCTAAACGGTTAATACGGAAAGCATAACCATCTCTCATTGGATACAAAACTTCCATCAATTCTTAATAATTAATTTAATGAGCTGTGAAATGCATAACTAATTTTTCTAATTCAATGGGCATACTAGAACGTTCAAGAAAATTTAAAATCAAACAATGCAATACTCAGTAAGTTATAGAAAGATCCTTCTAGTATTACAGTTAACGTAATGTTAATGCTAACTGAGACCATAACATCTTGTGTTTCAGTCAAAGCATATAAGGCGCCCACACACCTGCAATATTATTGCACAATATAATTGTTACAGAATAATCTTGAACTCGTTGGCTTACTTTTGAACAATTGCGGAATGATTAAAAAAAAGTTAGCATCTAAATAAGCGCAATATTTTTTTCACGAAACGTGTATATTGCACAAATTAACTTTTACAATTCTATTAACTGAATTTTATTATGCGCACACTATTTTGAACGTACAGGGGGAGTATTGTAAGATATTTATTGCACAATATATAATTCTTGATTCGTATATGCCCGATATTGCGCAATATCTTGTATACTGTCCGATAATATTCGCTACAAACGGTGGCGTTTGTAGCGAATATGATCGGACAGTAAAAATATTAAGCTGAAAGTCTTGTCAATTTATTGAACGGTAGTGTACAATATTATTGTAGGTGTGTGAGGCGCCTTATACTAAGGAGCATTGTTTAGCTAACATTGACCCGGTGCTTCACGCTTGGCTGTGTAAGTATCCGGTGTAAGGACCTCTTATTATCTTCATTAAGGCTTTACGTCAGCGCATTTTTATATTTTCCTCTAAGCAAGTTATCGAGGTCTTAATTCTAAAACACGCCACATTATTCTCAACGCATAAATAAAACTGAGTGTCTATTCGTAATATTAAATAACATTCTTTTTCTAAATACATATGAAAATAATTTTCTGTAGAAACAGAATTTCTAAAAACTTTGTTTTGGTTAATCTCCTAAATGGCTGGATCAATTATGATGAGAATTTTAAGGTGGGTAAGGTAAGGAGAAACTATTTCATCTTCATAGTCATAGATAGAATCGTCTTAGGTAAAATCGCGAGATACCGTCAGTCCAAACTAAATGCATTAACAAGTTCATTCTTTGTGCCTCAACTTCTAAACTAATTATGATGAATTTTGTTATAGATATGGCTATATAACGCTGTTTTACGAAAATACAATATAAGGAGGAAATAATGCAATAATTTTTATATGAAACATATTTAATCTCTTTTATTATTCAAATGGGTCTTTATATAATAGACAAAAATATGTTTTTAAGCAATACAAATTTTAATGAATTTTGAATTTAAAGTTGAAAGGATGAACACCACTCACCGGACACAGAACTATGGCTGCCTTACGTTACGTACTGTGTACAATATTAAAATTATTGACACAATTTTTTTTCAATATTTTGTGACACACATCATGTTATCACATTTTTTATCGACAACTGTAATTTCTCAGAACTAAATCGGAGAAAACGTTTTAGAAAGATCAAATTTATATCAGATGAGGATGATGGCTCGTTATCTTTGATATCTTTGGTTTATGGGAATCTATGTCAAATAATACACTCGAATATGTTAAGAATTCAGCGCTTCACTTGATAAAAACTATCTCATACCTTATCACAGAATGAAAAGAAATTTTTACCATTATTCACGATTTATATATGGATTATAAGTGCATTAATTATTACTAAATATTTTATAATGAATTTTGTTTGATACTTACCTAAAATCAGTCTCTATTTATACGTATAGCCTTCTTTTTCAGTCAGCATCGACATATAGTAATGGAATAAATTAGTTTTTTTTAAATTTCCGGTCTTCTAACAAAAAATAAAACTTGAAACGGAAATAAAAAATATAAACGCGAAAGTTTTTTAAAAATGTATTGATGTGTTTTTTTCGTCTTTCACGCAAAAACTACTGAATAGATTTTGATGAAACTTTATATAATTTAGCTTATACATCGGAATAACACATTGGGTATAAAATTGGTTAAAAAATATTATTAGCGTTATTTATGGTCCATCATGTTAGTCCAGCTGTTTTTATCATCATTTTCCATTGCTAGTTCTTTTTTTTTAGTAAATTAATGTAATTTTATGAAACTATTGTTTCATTTAGCTGTACTAACATGATGGAGCTTAAATAATTAGTTAAACGTTTTAAAAATATGTTTTTATTTTAATCAGGATCGATTCTTTTTCAAATCATCAAAGGTGTCATTAGTATTATCATCTGTCTTCGTTTTCGGGAGCGGTCCCCTAACATCCTGTATAGACTTTATCACCGAAATTGTGAGCCATCAATTAAAAATTGATTTATTTACAATGAACATAAGGGAGTAACAAATAATATTTAAAGAAAAACACGAGCGAGGCCGCGGTTAACAGCTAGTTAGGTATAAATATATTTTTTTAAATTTCCGAACACTATATATAGCTTCAGGTCACTATAGTCACACATACAATATTACAATTCGATACGACAATCGCAAGTAGGTTAACTTTTACTTTCAAGATTTGATAACATTGTGTATTAGTTACAAGTTAATAGAAGCGTGTTAATTTTACAACTTTAAGAACTCACGGCAAATCATCAATTAATAAATTATGGCTATTGATGACTTCAACTGTCAAAAAATACAGTATCTAATAGTTTAGGCGCTACACTGCTATAGACAAACGGAGGGTATCTCCCGCGATTTTATATCTTGCAGCAATTAAACTTGTAGCGAAAAAATGTAGCTTATATTCAGCTCTATTATCTATACCAATACCAAAAATCATAATCGATGTGCCATTTATACAATTAAAACTAGCTTCTATCAGCGGCTTCGCTTATGTTCATTTCGATTTATAGACCTAGGATTACATTATTGGACTTTTAGGAAGTTTTTGTATACGATAGGAAAGCAAACGAGCATACAGTTCACTTATATTAAGCGATTTCTGTCACTAATGGGCACCTCCAATATCTAGAAGATGCGTTACCAACCTTAATGCGTTATTTTGTTTTTATTTTGAATTTTCGTAAATTCATAGACTGAAATCGAAACGCTCATAGCACTTCACGAATTTTCAGAGGATCTCTATTTTTTTAATATCATATTGTCTATAGTCTTTCTCGGGAAATGCACTATCCAACAGTGAAAGAATTTTTCATATCAGTCCAGCGGTTCCTGATATTAGTTCGACAAACAAACTCTTCAGCTTATAATATTAGTATAGATTTAGGATTAGAATTACTTAGTACTAATTAATATATTTAAGAACCATTTGATGACGTCAGCTTACAAAAAAAAATCTGCCTATTCGTTTGGAAAATATAATGCCACAGAGAAACATTCAGACAGTCGGACACGTCAATCTTCAAAAACTCTCCTTTTACTCGTTGGCGCTTAGAACTAAATTGTTACTTACTAAAAGACAAATTTTCACCATAATTATAACGAAATTAATAACGGTATTCACTTAATTATAACACAATGGATGGCACATATTAAAACTTAAAACACGTCTTTAACGTGTCAAGAGACGGTTACTTATCTTCATATTAACATTTTACGATTATCTTGTCTGTCATTTCACTTCCAATCCGTAATTGACTTTTAATTTCTTTTCCGTTCTATATACAATTAAAAAAACAATTACAGTTATCACTTAGGCTGACGTAAAGTAGAATGTATGGTCTTAAGATGTTTTTTAATCTGTATTATAAAGCTGAAGTGTTTGTTTGAACGTGTTAATGTCAGGAATCGTTGGTCCGATTTGAATAATTCTTTCAGTGTTGGATAATACATTTATCGGGGAAGACTATAGGCTATATTATATTTTCAAATAAAATAGTCATCTTTATTAAAAGTCCAATAATGTAAACCAAGGTGTAAAAATCGAAACGAACGCTAATTTACTCATGTCAATTTGTTTCTATTTTCTTTCTCTATGTTTGGAGTCAAAGTTTTTATAAATCTTATGTATTTACAATAATTATAAAAGTACTCTTAAGCTATCCTTTGTAATATTGGCTTATACTGAAAGTGCTGGTCCAGTTGTTTTGGAGATTAGCCGGTACTGACAAACATACCAAAAATTTATCAACTGTGTTTCTGTTATACCATATATATTTTCATAATAGATTAGAGATTAACTTGTTTTCATATTACGAACAGATGCTTCTATTTTATTTATTATGTATGTATAATAATGCGTAGGTAATTTCCAAAAATCATAGGAAACTAATAAAAAAACAGTCGAATTGTAAACCTAATCCCTTTTTTTGAAGTCGGTTACAAAGCATGTCATGTGATCAAAATAACTTATGTTACATGAAATTATATTCAGCTCTTTATAATATGTATTTTGTTATAGCAACGTTTTAACAGATCAATTTGTCTATTACATTTATTTCCTTAAAATAAATGAAAGAATTTCTTATATTTAATTAAATAAGATAAATATAATTAAAAAAGTATTCAGAAAAATGCATTTAAAAAGAGAAGGAAATGAATATTAATGTGATCGTTAATGACTAACATATTATAGGCTAATACAAAAAATATAGTACTATGAGTCTTATCAGAGAAATTGTGTGTCATCGTTTCTAATAAGTTTTAAACTAGGCATTGCACTCGACTTTGCGTGTATAAAAGACCAGCGGTTGGGTAAAGCAACCGTGACGCTAGAGCACCGGGTTCGAGTCCCGGTCGGAACGCAGTTCCATTTAAATATGTAGTTTGTGGCCGGGCTAGTGTCAAAAACAAAGGAATTTCGAGTATTGAATGTGGTGGAAGGAACTCCTAATAATTTATAAGTACCGTCCGGGTCACGTACCACCGTTCATAGATGACAAAGTCGTGAAGTGTTATGCGCGTTTCGATTTCAGTCTATGAATTTCTGTATACTCGAAATAAAATTAAATAAAGCCTTAACGTTGGCATTGCGTCTTCTAGATCTACTGATTTTGGAGATGTCCATGGGTGACAGAAATCGCTTAATATAAGTGAACTGTAAGCTCGTTTGCCTTCCTATCGCATAAAAAAAATAAAAATCTTAATAAAACCTATATAAATTGAAGGAGATTAAAAAATTCGTTTTTATTAATTACAATAAAGATTAGTGTGGAATAAAACATATTTACGTCGAATATTTTGCATAAATTCACAATGTTTCAGTATAAAAATACTATTAAAATATGTTTTTCCTCTTGTTTAACTACGTTCCATTACATAATTGAGTTTTGTCTTAATTAGTTTTAAATATTTGTCAAAAATAATATTTAATTAATAACGAGGTAATTAATACTTATTTGTACATAATAACGAAAAGGAGCTTTATTTATCGTGATTATATATTTTACTAACTTCTGCCAGCGGATTCACTTGCGTTCATTTCTATTTTACACTTTGAGTTACATTATTGCTCTTTTAATAAGGGTCTCTATTTTTTTGAAAATATATTATATCCTATATGCTTCCTCGATAAACGTACTATCCAACAGTCCAAGAATTTTTCAAATTAGACCAGCTGTTCCTGAGATTAGCGAGTACAAACAAACTCTTCACCTTCATAATGTTAATAAAAATATGATATTATTTTTGAGTTAATTTATTGTATATACACGCGATTTTTAGTGATTTATTATATGTATATATATAAATAATAGAACAGTAACTTATTCCTAATCTTCGACTATACAAAAAGTATTGTTTGACGTGTGTGTCTGGTTGTTTATGGCCTTGTAGCGCCTAAAAGAATTTTCTTGGCTTATAACTGCTTATATGTCATAATTGAGATGTATTTTCACATTTGTTTGGATTGGACTTTACTATTATACTTGTTAGAAACATCGAATGTTTGAAACTTTTTCCGTCTATATTTCTAGACTGATATTACTTGAGTCTATAGATATGGTGAAGTCCATCGAAGAATAGTTATTTTTAAAGTACGTCTGGTCTGTACAAAAATCGGCTTAACACAATATGTTAAGATAAAAACTTTAGTCCTTAATATTTCAATTACTACTGTTTTTATTCATATATTAATTAATTATTATTAATTAGTCTTTAAATGAGTTTGGAAGTTATATCTTAATACCAACAGTTTGTATCGAATATAAAACGTATGTTTAAAAAACACTTCTAAATGATATGTGTTCAAAACTGTGTTATAATTATATTAAACTAAGATAAAGTATCATTTTTTTCATCTTTATAAAAGTTATGAATAGATAATCTTTAAAAATAATTAATCAATTTCTGCACATCATTTTGAAAGTTCCAATGACGTTAAACGTAGTTTGTATCTAATATACTATGTATGTGTATAAACGTCTATATAATATATGTTTAAAAAATACGCGATAATTATTTAAAACTTAGATTCAAGATAAGTTTTCCACAAGTCGTGAAACTGCGACGAAGGCGCGAGATCAAGAATTCAATGTTATAAACAAACAAGGTCAGTAAACAAAGTATTACCCGGCCATATTGCTGAGTCCCTGTTTGCGCGCCGTCCACAAATCCAGAGCGTACAACGTAATTCGGCCGGTTCACTGCCATATAAAAACAATTGGTTATCGTTAAACTTGGAAAGTGAAGAGACGGTCGCGCGCATGCGCCTTACACGTAAAACTGAATAGGACGAGGAAGGTGCGCGTAGTGATGCGCCGTGTCGATAATTATCTTGACGTTTCTAATAGCTGCCGTATTTACGGCCGTGCTGCGGTACCATCGATGTTTTCAACATTATCGTATTTTTAGTAATGTGATGAATTACCTAATATATTTCCTTAATTAAGTAATTTTGAAATGTCAAATTAATTGATTAAGCGATATAATAGTTCAATTAAACTATATATAGAATAAGTTCAACTAATTTAATATAGCTATTTTCGTATAAAATTAAATAACAGCCTTACTTGTCACATATAAAAGTGTAATCAATAGAATCGATTTTATAAAGAATCGAATTAAAACTATTTAAAATAAATTCTTAACTATGTAGTTGTGTAATTGATTTATTTCTTTTTGCTAATAATTTTTTACAGGTCACGATTATTGTGTACATACACGCTTTTCACTTTAAATACTTCTTTTAAGTATTTTTCACGTCGATGACCATCCGGAAGTAAATTAATCGTCTGCAGCGCATCACTACACTACGCTACACCGCACTTGACGCAGTCGGTTATGGAAATGAACATCGCAGTAAAGTAAAAATAAAAACAGTGGATAATAATTATTACAATCGCTGTGTCCACTGACCGGCACGATTATATCAAACTTAGAGTTTTGAATTAGAACGTGAGGCCACTGTTTAAGAATGTGAAAATGAGTGCTTACCTTTACTTAACTACTGTATTTTTTACGAACCCATCTGATGGTACCCGATAACCATCGCCCATGGACATCTGAGGCCCAAGAACCGAACTACCGTCTTTTGAGAAGATTTGGATTGTTTAATAAATCCTTACACCTCTAGATGGCTTATTCAGTAGGTTTACATACTGTATTGTATTAAAATTCTTGACACAGACTTGAGAGTTATTAAAAGTTACTATAGGAAAATGCTTTATTAATTTTTGGACTAGATTAAATTTTAGTTACGTCATATGCACATTTTATTGAAAGCCAATAAAAATACATATAAAATGATACAGAATACAATATATATCAAATTAGTTATGAATGAACGTGAACGATATGCAAATTATTTCGCTATATCATTTTTCTATCGGTTGTTTTTAGCACAAGCAAATCTGTCTATAGCAAAACAATGGTGATCTAGTCGTTTTTGTGAAACTATAGAAACTGCAATTATAACACTAGTTTAAAATTAATATAAAATCAATCAATTTAAAATTAATATACTTTTCCATCATTTTCCCTTTAAACAATCAAATCAACGTAAGTATAAGGTATATAAGAGAAAAACAAATGATACATTTGTTCGTCTGTCTGTTCAGGTTCATCTGCCAAAGAGCCAGTTCTGACAGGATATCAGATATACCTAATGGAGTAACTCCGGCATTTTTTTTAGGCGATAGGAAAGCAAATGAGCATACAGTTAACTTATGTTAAGCGATTTCTGTCGCCCACGGACACCTCCAAGATCAGTAGATGTAGAAGACGCGTTGCCAACCTTAAGTTAGGCATATTATATAATTTTGATGTTATGACATTTTGCTGCAGACCTTATTTATTTTCATTTATATTACCATTCAAACCACTATTAGCTTGATTATCAGCCGGGCTGAGCTGGACATAAACCTCCCCCAAAAATTTCCAAACCAACAAATCACCTGCATCCAGCTATTAGCTTAAACGCCTTATTTTTGCAAAATTGTGTCATACCTCCCCTAATGACGTTGTACTTCCGTTAATTCAAATATTTGAAGTGCGCTGTCAACGAGGTTATACATATTTGCTCAAGATTAAGTACCCACTGCCCATGAAGGTCGAGATTATAAGATTTAAAAGGCAACAAATTAATGACCAGTTAGCGTGGTTAACGTGAGAAAATCTAAATTGAAACATAGTTGAAAACAATCCTCAATTTAGCTAATAAGAATGAGTCTATATCTTTAGAGGTTATATGTTAAGAATTTTTTAATCTGTTACGAGGAAGTCATTTAAATGTATGGCGGGGTAAAATAACTTTCCACATACGGTAACCCTGTATTAACGGCAATATACATAACCATTCAAATTTAAATACATTATTGTTTAGATAACAAGACTCAGGAAGTAAAGAGAGGGTACTTTTTTTTCTTAAGTATGGCAAATTGAAGACGTGATTGTAATCTGTGTATGAAATTACGAATCGGAAAATTTATTACGGTAGAAAAACATCAAAATTTACTACCAAAAATTGGCTTCTAACATCGTTATCTGAGTCATCTTCAGTTTGTCTTCTATAAAAGACTAATCATGAAACCGCTGAACAAATTCGGATCGGAATTTCGGTGACAGATATCTAACGTCATTAGATGTAACTTCGACAATTTGTATTTTTGTAAATATTTTATAGTTCCTAACGTAAAAATTCTTGCAGTCATTGAAAACAAATGTTTGAATTTGTCAGATTACTATTAAACATATAATCAGTTCAGAAAATTATCTGTTTCCTATGTAAATACTGAATTTCATAATTTTCTTAAACTTATTTTTCACAATATTCATGCTTGTTTAATAATTGATTCAAGTCCTAGATTCGCTAATGATCCTATATCTACAATGCAATTTTCTTCTCAACATTGACATATTTAGAAAAAGATCACTTTTAACTTAGTTCGGTCATCGTCAAAACGTTAAAATAAGTCGTCTTGTTTCCTGTTTCAAGCGTTTAAGAACAATCAGGCGACATTTTTTTCTTTTAACCGTGAGTTTGACCTCTCATACTTCATGGCAATGACTTTTTGTTCATATAATGAGTACATTAAGTATCTTAACAGTCATGAACAAGTTAATTTAGCCATTTAAAATATTTTAACGTAATTATCATTTTTCATTATTGTAAAGATGTAAAGAGATTTTTGAAGTGAAACATCTAATGCGACTTCTATCAAGGTTGCATTTAACGTTTAACGCGACCATGGAATAAAACGTTTTAATAATATGATTTTTTTTAGTCAGGATCGAATTTTATTCCATCCCTTCATCAAAGGTCTCTTTAGTACTATCAACTATCTTCGTTTTCGGGAGCAGTTCCCAAACACTGTATTTATAACAGAAACAGCATTTAGAAATTGTTTGTCTATATGTCTGTTTTTTCTAGTTTGTCCCTAAAACGACAGAGACAAATTGATGGGGGCTTCCACTGGTGGAAAGATGGTAATAAAGGCGTCATTTATTTTACAAAAATAATTAGGATTCATTATTAAATCGTAGAATGCTTGATATAATATCGGGCTCTTTGATTGGCAAGTATTTAAATTATTTATTGGCAAGTATTTATGCATACAAAAACTGCATAACAAGAAAAAATTATTTTAACACTCACGACATAGAAATGTTTGATACGTACCTAATACTATTAAAATAGCCCAATATTTATTTAGATAAATATGTTTAAAGTCACTTTTATCCTCTAATATCAGTAAATCAACGTATCTATGCTATACTAATGTTGTAAAGCTGAAGAGTTTGTTTGTTTCAACGCGCTAATCTCAGGAACCGCTGGTCTCATTTGAAAAATTGTTTAAATGTTGCTTTGTAAATTTATCGACGAAGGCTATAGGTTATATTATATTTTCAAAACAAAATTGGGGATCCTGATTAAAAGTCTTGTAACCCAAGGTGTAAAAATTAAAATGAACGCGAGTGAAGCCGATGGCATAAGCTAGTGTTTATATAAAAAGACGAATTAAAGCAATATAATCTCTATTTTTCCTATTTTGACAATAAAAAATTATATTTTAACGTCGATAAATCTCGAATTATTATAGAAATTTCAGAGATAGAAGACACTTTATATATTTATATACTTACTTGTATTGTCGGTTTTTGTATTCTAACCTAATACAAGTGTTTAAAAATAGCAAAATATTTCTCCAAGGTGGAAAAGCCTGGTCACAAGTTATAAAGTACATCTTATATTAAATCGTGACTCATAAAGTAAGATATGATGGTTACGTTTTATACGTCGTATGGTGTTAATCATCTGTGTAAACATTACAGTACAAATCATATTTAATCTGTGGCCTCCAAGAAATTAGATCATTTTGTGTGATCATATCAAAAGGCATTTATAAATCAAATATGTTATTAACATAAAAAATACAGTTGAGAACCCCCTTTTTTGAAGTCGGTTGAAATTGAGAACGAAAGTGTTGAGAAGCTCCTTTTTTGAAGTCGGTTGAAAACCTGCGGAGCCCCGCGGTTTCGTTCAGTTAATATCCCCTCTCAAAGCCGTTCGTTTATTCATAATTTCTCTTAAATTTTCCATTTAAGAGAATTTTCAGCGCAATTTTATTAATTTTTATTAACGTAAGAACCTCCTATACAGTATTAGAAAACTTAAAAATGTTGAATGAAATTGCTAAATTTATTCTCAAGTTATGAATATATTTTTATATAACGTTTATTACAAGAGAAACCTCTACTAAAAAGGTTTTATGTGAATAATAATGTACTCTAAGCCTAACGAGGGAGTCACGATGCGACGTAATTAAAATTTTTGTAATTGTTAATCGTTCTTTGAGCTATATATACTAATATAATAAAAGCTGAAGAGTTTGTTTGTTTGAACGCGCTAATCTCAGGAAGAGCTGGTTCGATTTGAAAAATTCTTTCAGTGTTGGATACTACATTAATTGAGGAAGGCTACAGACTATATTATACATATTTTCAAAAAATTATGGATCCTTCAAAAACGAAAAAGTGTAAAAATCGAAATGAATGTCAACGAAGCCACTGGCAGATGCTTGTAATTTATATAACAATCGTTTCGAAGTTTATCCTCGAAAAATATCATGGTACGTGTGAGTTTATATATAAAACCACTTAAATTCAAATGGATAATATAACGAATTCAGAAGACACGCTTAAGCTTCTAAGGTACATTATAAGATCGGTATGAAAACACTAAAGGTGTGCTGAAAGGTATGTTTTGTTTTTAATAAGATATCTATATAAAATAAGTTTGTTACTACATTGAGAGTTCGGCTATAATAGTCTTCTAAGATAAATTATTTTGTACATTTTAAAATACATATAATATTTATACGCTATACAGAACACAGGATACATTTGCATTCAAACATCCAGTTAGTTTTAATAGCCACCTGGCTAAAACCGAAAACAAAAAAAAAAATGATTTCAATAACAAAAAAAAATTGAAAATATACCGAACCACTTTTATTAACTGTGAACGTGTTGAGCGATCGCTTTAAATCGATCACCTCGAAAAAAATAAACCAGACTTGCCACCTGAATACAAATTTTTAACATTGATTCACGACAAGCGCTTTCCCATCTAATCGAAAACTTTTCCTACCCAAAGATTTAATCCATTGGTAATACGAAAATTGATGTGGCTTTGCTGGGCGCGCCTACACCGCGCACCGTTGTCCATACAAAGTGTACGGCCTTCTGAAGATTTCAGATTTTCTGCCAGAATCACACTCCACTGCTGATATAGAAAAATGCAATTTATTTCAATAGCTAAAAGGTTTAAAATCCATTGTACGTTTCGGCGAGCAATTCCGTTTTCAAAGAACGTGTTCGGTTTGCCCAATTGAAATGAGGGGGAAATGTTTTAGTTTTTATTTACCTTTGAGAGGAGATTAATAATTTTAAGGGGTCTTAAATTTGTTTTCATTAAGCGTGATTTATGTGATTTTCTGAATTTTCCGTGCGTAATTTGAAAATTATGCATCGATTTTTCGGGATTTTCTCGAACAAAAAACTACATACACACAAACTTCCAACAATAAACTACACTAATTATAAAGAGAAAAGATTTGATTGCTTTTTGTTTGTTTGTTTGCATTGAATAGGCTCCGAAACTATTTGACCGAATTGAATCTTTCACTGTTGGGTAGCTACACTATCTCCAGTGAACATTAGCTATATTATTTTTACAAAAAAATTAGGGATCCTTACTAAAAGTGCAATAACGTAACACATGGTGTAAAATTGTGTACTCTATATTTAAGTCTAGCTATGTAATATATAATTCAAATTAACTTTCAGTCTTCCAATGAATTCTTGGACCTAAAAAGCTGAGTTTATCAACAGAGTAAGAATTATTGTCGGAATAGTTCTTAACTAAAGAAACTCGTAGACAGGACCAAATTCTATTTGATTTATCTCACTATACTTTACCGATAAATCAGACCACAATAGGGCTCCTGGGATACCGGAAAACTTCTATTAATTCCCTTTAAAACAATTGAGAGCTTCAATAGAATTACGGACAATGCGTCGCAACTTGAGACAGTAACTATCAGATTACAGAACCGACGATTGTAATCGAGTTATGAACGTGACTGGAATAAGCAATTTCTCTTGATTCCATTTTGAGTGTAGGCATATTTTCTGAAAAATGACTCTACGGTTAATTTCAAAGCGATGGTAGACTATTGGTATAAGTAAGTAGTTCGTTTTTCGCTCTATTTTCATTTAAAACGATGATAATAGTTTTATTTCCGAAGTTTTGAAGAAAAAGCACAGTTTTATTGTCGCCGTTCTGTTAGTATTTTTTTTTATATTAACTTTCTATATAATTAGAGGTGTATTTAGGATTATATAGATATACTAGCTGTCCAGCAAACGTCGTTTTGCCACATAAATATATCGCGTTTAAAAATAGGGATTTATTGTGGAGAGAAAAAA
>JAOSYY010000010.1:6913244-6926890 GCA_025727935.1 Hebomoia glaucippe
ATCTGTAGTATACTTGTATTATATCAAAATATATTAGAGCCGTGATGTAAGCAATCTATTAAATTGGGACGATTACGGCATTAGCTTTTACCCGCGGTTTCGTTCGCCTAAATCTCGATTTTGTCAACCGTTTTTAGTTGTTCATTTAATTTTTGCGAATTAAAAAACACTTTGTGTTATATTGCTCGTCTCTATATAGCTTGTTTGTTTGAACGCATTTATCGCTGGCCCGAATTGAAAATTCTTCCAGTGTTGTGTAGTACATTTGTAGAGTAACGCTGTATTATATTTTCAAAAATAAGTTAGGATCCTTACTAATAGTCCAATTTGGCCAATCTGCGTATCGATTGGGCGGTTCTGATGAGACTTTGGCAGATCGTTTATTTTATAGGAAATAATATAGGCTGCTTGTATGTTAAATTAATATCGCGCATAAAATAAATTTACTTGAGTAATGTTGCAGCGTTCTGTATATTAACTTTTATTTTTTTTTAATACAAATACAAAATATACGTATTACAATAAATATAAAAAGAAATACATACATTGTAAAAAAGGTATCACGATTAAGTTACAAGATGGAAAAAAAATGGTTAAGTAAACAATAAGTTATCAGAAACAGTAGTTAGTGAAAACCTTATAAGCCAGCTTAAGCATTGAGTTTAGAAAAGGAAGCGACGACTTCTATTTCCTTATAATTTTTCTGAAACATACACGTTCGAAACTATCGATTCCAATTTTTTGACACGTTATTGAACGCGGGGGATGATAAAAATACCCGGATTCACCCTAGCCCCGGCTCGGAGTATGAAAGCGGGCACTTCAAAGTGTCTCGTTGCTAAGCAACGGTTACCAGCCGCCATCATCATTGCTAGTAACACGGCTGGTTTAATTAAGGCTAGGTTGGCGCCTAGGCCTTAATGCAATCACCAGAGCATAGTATTGAATGTCGTTCTTGCGTGCCATTATTTGCTATCGCCGATATAGAGAAGCGACTTTAATACTTTATTCTATAGTTTTAAGAGCGAGATTTGTATATCACCACTTTTGATTTTACGATGTTTGGTAAACGTGAGCGGCTTAAAATGTGTGCTAATGTTATTTGAAATTGGCCCGAATGAAGTCGAAGTAAAATGAGTATTTATATATAACTAGCAGACCTGGTCCCGTGTTGCTGTGGCTAAGGGTTTTTTTTAACATAACGCCATCTGTTAGAATTGTTTGGAACTAAAAGATAATTTTGACTCTCAAAAACAATACAATAATATTGCGCCTATAAATTGAGAAATAAACGATCCAATATTTTAATTTGGACAAAACTGCAAACAGTGGGCAAATTTGATTAAAATTGGTTAAGTAGTTTAGGAGTCCATTGCGGACAAACAACTCACACGTAATTTATGTATATTAAGAAATTAACCAGGGTAATAGACAGGCGTTTTCACTGCACAACGAAGGATTTCGTAGAAGGTAATCTATATATACGAGGAGGGATTAAAAAGTACTGAGAACGACATAGTCCTTGGTGAGGACCAAGACAAAACTTTTGTTTAAAAGCGATTGAATCATTGGAAAAATACCGGACTCAGTTTGTAAAGAGACTCGAAGTCTATGTAGAAAAATAATTTATTAAGTTGGCAATAGCCTATTCTGTCTCATTCTAACCACTTTTTATCCCACCTCGTATAACGCATCAGTAGAATCCACATGTCTGTATATTTAATAAACACTGTGGCCGATCAAGATAGCGATAGAAGACAGAAAAATATTTTAGTAACATTTTGTCTGTCTGTCTGTACGTACAGGCATCTGAAGGTACTCAAATCATTAGTCGCGATTTCTATCAGTTGTTTAAACGTGTCTCAGAACATAACGTAGTTTTGGCTTGTTTGGCATATTATCCGCATTTAAATTGATATTTTCTATCAGTCTTCTTTACGTATAATGAATAAGTACAAAGCGCATAATCCCTAACATATCTTAATATATATGTATATATTTATTTCTTCTGTCCGTGTGTTTGTCACTAAACGGCTAGACCGACCCTCATCAATTTTTGTGCCGGTTTAAAGGGATTCGAAAATGGTTAAAATTTACAAGTTGTCCTATAATATTTTGAAATTTTTTTATTTAAAACGAATGTAGAGGACGTCTGTCAGGCCCGCTAGTTATCTAAAACTTTGTATTGTAAGAGATGCCTTTAGTAGAATCTAGTTATGAGAGTTTTTAAATCTACTATAATTGTACTGAAATTATCATCACAGATAGCAACCTCTAAATTTGGAAAACTAAAATCGATTTCGTAAACTAGGCAAGTACTAGCGAGAGGCATTCACAGATTCAGAATCTTAACACCCGTTTCAGCTAAGATGTGTTAAATCCGGCAATAAATACTAGGAAGGAATATGTTTACGTGCCCAAGTCGCACTGTTAGCGCTGTAGAAATGTACGATCCGGTCATACATTATTCATTGACGGTTCTGTACTGGATCGCTTAAGATTTGTAGCGGCTGTCGGCAGCGCTGCGAGCGTCGTACGTTGAACCGCCTCATTGTTTACAGGACGCGTTTGGATAAGGCGTTTACACGATTGTAAATTATACCAATGCGAAAATGGAGGCGCATTCCGGTAGTGTTTGGTTTGTGAATAAATTATTGGTGCAGTGTTTTCGGTAAGGTGTAATTTCAATACGTTGTGTTGGAAATGAGTCAGTTTTCACTCAAAATAATTCTAATTCACGATATTTTGTTTATAAGTGTTAGTTAGCATTATTGGGATGATTTTTTTCTTCAAAAGTTGAATGTGTGTGTATAGTTTTAACTCCTAAATGAATGGACTCATTTTAGTGCGATCTTTTTATATAAATGATGATGTCATCGAGGTACTTGTTAGGTATAATTTATGAAAATTATTTTAAGCGTTTAATGAACTGTCGTCGGGGCTATACTAAAAATGTTTGTTACAATAATCTCTTATTTGAGTTGATTTGTAATAAAACAATAGTTTTTAAAAAAATCTCCTTAGTCAGCTCTGAAATTTGTTAGAAAAGGCTTTTTAAACTTTACTAGAAAATCTCAACGAATTCTTAACAAATATGAGAAAATTTGAATCCTATTCTTAAATAATCGTTTAGTGTAATTAAAAAAAAATATAATTACTTTCTCAGGCACGTATACAGTCTATCAAAGTTCACAAAGCTTGTATAGATTTTATGAATCGCTCTCCCTTCGCAATTTATAAACATTGAATTTTAAATTTCTAACTATGCACTTCTTTAACAAATAGTTTGTAGCTTGCTAAGTTTTTAATTAAGTTTTTTAATTTTTTATATTCGCAATTTTTCATTAGATAGTACAAGCGGATTTTAATAGCATTCTTTTGTTTTTTTCTTTTATCGAAGCGTAGTGGTTTTATATATTATAGTCCGTTATATCTAAACATAAAAAAGTATTATTTACAAAAATTTTGATGTTACTACTAACTACCTCGTTTTCCTTCCTACCGTATAAAAAGTACACTTCCCATATACTAAGCAATTTCTGTCGCCCATGCGCACCTCCAAGATCAGTAGATCTAGACGACGTGTTGTCAAGCCATAGCCATATCAATTGTCATTCTTAGTGACGTTCTGCTGTAGGCCTTATTTATTTTTATTTCAAGTATTCGGAAATTTATACATTGAAATCGAAACGCGCACAGTACTTCACGACATTTCCATTTAAGAACGTTTATTCGCATTAATTCATAATATTTTTTTTATCTACAACTCGGCGCATGATTTAGTTAATTTAACGTCGTATACCTGTAAGATATTCTGAAGAATCATTTACTATAGGTAGTATAGGTGAGACCCTTGAACTAATAGTATTTATATAGCAACGTAAATAAAACATATAAAAATCCAGTACGTGATTTAGTAGTAATGAAACATAAAGATATGAAAAGCGACCCGACATTACCGTGAAATAAATTTGAATTTTAAAAGTTTTTAGTACATCGGTACATTACGTAAATCATGCTTGCAATAAATTAAATAGAGTCAGCGTTCGGTTTGCTGTTAGCGCGGTCCCAACAAGCGCGTTGCTCCCATTGAAATATTGCGGTGATGCCGTTAATCAATTATAGGTAATGTATTACGTAGTATAGTTCAAGTTGTTTTAATGGAACAAGGTTATTTGGGTCGATTTTTCAACTAGCACTTTGCTACGGCGTAGCATAGATCTGTGATAAGCTCTTGCATGTGCTACGACGTAGCATTTTAGTGTGTGCTTTCATACGCGTTTTACATTCAATGTAATATAATTATGTAGCTTTTAGAAATAGTGTATTAAAAGATAATTATTTAGTGCTACGCTCTGATTTCTTTTGTTTAAGACATATATAATAATAATATATATAGAGGGACATCTAAAAGGATGAAATTATTCCATGTCTAAAATGGCGTCGAGCAATGTTTATTTAATTTTTTTTATTAAATTTCGCTCAGCAGTTTTGATGATGAGTGTTAATTAACGAGACATTCGTAATCAAATTTAAAAGCAAACAGTATATAAAATTCGAAAATTAAAACATTGTCTTGTATTTTGAATTATTTCCAAAATTTTTGTCGTAAACAATTTAAATAATATTTCACTATAGAATACATATGAAAAATATGTATTTTTGAAACAAAAATTTCTTCGAAAATATACTGTAAGTTAATCTATAAATCATTCTGGAGGAAAAGCTGATGAAACATTTCAATCGTTTAGCGTTGACGCGTTGACAAGCCCGTTGTCTATTATCGCGATCGTGTCGAAAGAAGTCGAGTCAATTGATAAACGCAAGATCGCTACGAATAAGATTAAAATTTGTACTAAACGTGGCTACAGAGTAATGAATGCACAGAGCACAGAGCTTCGTTTAGTTATATTGCCTACTATTTACATGCCTATCACATTTAAATAAAATACATTTTCATTGTTACAAATCGATCTATACATAAATTAAAATTAATCTCGTTATTAGTGACAAAAGTAATATTGTCACGATCTTTCACCAACTTCTCATTTCGTGAATTCATTGATAACTATGAACTTAAAATAGGGCTTGAAACAAAATTAGATTAAGAATAATTTTATTATTATCATAGGACAACTTATGCGAGTTTAAAATTATATCCATATTCATATTCACTTACGAGTGAAAACTCTAATAATTAATACTTATTTTCATGAACCTGTTTAGAATCTAATCATTCATTACATTAGTAATATTGCTTAAAATTGCATAAACTGTAAAGTTTATTATTATCTAAAACTTACTACTGAACTTTTAATTTACAAGGTGTAATGAGCTTTTGTCTCTGTACGATATCTAATCTATGACTGGGGGATGCGAAACAAAGAAAGAGCCTGTAGGGATCGCGGGGGCACGTGTTGGGCGGGCGGCAGACCGGCAGTACGGCCGGGAATCTCGGCAGGAGAGGACACGCTATTGCCCGTACTCTCTTCGACTCGCGTATTCGCATACGATAATTGTGTTTGTGTTATTGTAAGTAGAACAAGTGTCTATGGCTGTTGCGTTATTTGAAACTAGAACGTTGCAATATATCTCATCATGTTCTATAAACTATGCCCGAAGCGCAGACTGTGAACGGTAAGTATTGCCATGTGTGTATAACAATGAGCTGAAACTTTGAATGATTTACGAATAATATGAGAATTGTTTCGTTGTACATGATTGTTATTTACGTAACTTTAGAATACATCAAGGCTTGTTTTCGATAGAATATTTGTTTTTAACTTGAAAGCTAATTATGAGCTTTTAGTAAACAGGAAAAATAAGTAATCAATTAGTAAACGTCGATAGGTTTGATTAAAATGTCAACAATTAATTTGTAGAGTAATGTTTTCCCTAAACAGATGGCATCAGATGTCAAATAAAACTTCAGTTAATTTTAATTATATTAATAATAAAAGCTCTTTATTCTAAAACTGCATTTTAAAAAGGAAAGTTTGTTTAAAAATTGTCGAAGAATCATAAATACAAATAGCAATTTGAACAACATACTTATGGAAGCTTTTGTTTATAAACAGTATAAAACAACTTTAGCCTATGAAAACGGGCTTATTAAAAGTTTCAGTCTGAATTTATTGGATTGCGAAAAGTAGTTAGGTTTATTTATCAAATTTAATACACGACTTTATTTACGCCAAAACAATGTGTTTTTCGTGCATTATATTATTGCATAGAAACGATAGACATTGTACCACAGATTTCTCGAAGGTACAAATTTTCCAGTAATAATATAAGATTTTACAATAAAAAAAATCTTATAGAATTTTAATTTGATTAATCGAAATTGTAAATAAATTCGCTAAATATCGAAATTGTAAATATATTAATGAATGGATTCAGATCGAAACTTTAATATTAAAAAACGTAATTTTAATATTTGTGTATACACAATTAATTTAATTATTTTGTAGAGAATGTCTATAAAATGCATTGTATGTAAAACATAATGTTAATTATATTGAAACTCGCATATGTTATAAAGCTATTATCTACTCAAATTACACTTTGAATCACCGCCCCGTTGAGCCGCAAGTGTATTGCAATTAGGTAATGTACTATGTTGTATGTCACTTTGCTTTGATCCAGTGTAATATATTTCCGACATCACTTAATCTCGAAGTATGTTACCATTTGTTTAACATATAAATATCGTATGCTTACTGACTTTAATAAAATATTTTATACACATTATACGTTAGTTAAAAATCTAAATGTGTCTGCGATCCTAGTCTAGAATGTAAGTCATAACGAAAAGTTTATACTGTATAGGTCTAATTAATATTCAAATGTCATATATAATTTACTTAAAAAGCAATTATAATGAATGTATTATTCACATTTTTTTATGACATAACCCTATGGGCTTAGAAAAACTGATGTTTAACTTTATTAAATTGAAATAAGATGTATTTTTTGAAACTAAAAGTCAAGTTAGGTATTATTTAATTGTTAAACAGCGCACATAAACTTGTAACTAAAAATTCTAGTACTCTTTGATCTCTTTTAAAACTGTTTTTAATACACTCTATTACGTAAAAAGGCTTCGTGGTAGTCGAATAAGCCTCCGTTTGATCTTTATGGGAACATTATCGACAATCTTTTGGTATTTCCGATTTAGAACGTTAAGTGTATCCTTACGTTTCTTTGATACAAAATTGTAATGTTTGAAAGTGCGGCAATGTTTTACAAAGGCATTGTTTATATTTTAATTTTGAATATAATACAGTACAATTTAAAATAAAAAAATTGAAATTTTTTAGCAAACCCCTACAAAAGCTATGAACTATATCGAATACGATAAAAAAATCCCATCAAAATCGGTTTATTCATTTAGAAGCTAAACATACGCTCAAATGATGATTGGGCCAAGGGCCAAATGCAAAAGGCAGTACTCCTGGACACAGTTCGTATTATCAGATGGTTTCTTTCTCTGCGGCCCTAACCATCGGTAGCTTAGGCCAAGCTCCGCTGCTGGTTGTTTTCCAGATTAGGTTTTTAATACTATCTCTATTTCTGAATTTTATTTGTATATCTATTTAATAAAAAATGTAATTTAGAATTTAAATATACGAGAGAAATAAAATAATAGATTGATAACGTTTATAATCACGATGTTTTATTTGATTGATTGTAAGCATTGAACCGTATCCGCCAAGACATTAATACGCGACGATTATATTTTTGTAAAGTTTTCCCGGATTATTTTCATACAAGTAACCCGCCGTACAGAAGCAATAATAATTGGCAAGTAAAATAGCCACATGATATATTTAATGAGCGCGCCCTTTCCGAGCCAACATTAAAATTAATAAATGACGGGTAAAATATTTCCATACGCAAACAAGCGCCTCGTACGCGCTGTAAATGTTTCACGGAATCCGGATTAAATGAGGGAACAACGAGGTGTGCTTTCATTTTCAAGGACGTTTGCTACGAGAATTCGAGCTTTTTTTAACCTCGCTAGCCAAAGCTCGCTAGCTTTGCTACTTGTTACTTGCCGATAAAAGATTATCATGTTTTATCTATGACCAAAAACTTTGAAATAAATTATAAAATTCCGTCAACTGTCTAAACAATACCTAAGTTTTAAACATGTACATTACATTTACTTGTCTCTTAAATCTCTTAATTTAAAATTCCACTTGAGGTTCTTATTAAAAAATTACCCTCACATAACGATCACCTTCTTTTTAATAATTATATTTACTTAGTAACAAAGAAGCCTTCAAACGCATCTAATACCGTTTATTAACCATTCAAAAATTGGCCGGACATACAAGACGTGAAGTTCGTTTGTGATTCGTTCGTTGTAGCATCGTTAAACAAAAAGACTGCAAGTTTTGACTTCAGATAAATCACGTTATTTTTTAAGTATTTATAGATTAAGAAACACTTAATGATTAATAGTACGTTTTAAATGATAACAAGGATTTATTGATAAAAATAATTGCCACAAACAATAACAAAAAAAGGTTGTATCGCGATAAAGATGTCGAAAACTTAACAAATCTGTACTAATATTATAAAGCTGAAGAGTTTGAATGTGCTAATCTCAGGAACCGCTAGTCCGATTTGTAATATTCTTACAGTGTTAGATAGTACATTTATCGATGAAGACTATAAGCTTTATTAAATTTTCAAATATATTAGGGATCCTTACTAAAAGTCCTATAATGTAACTCGAGTTGTAAAAATCGAAATGAATACATAGCAGCCTAGTTAAAAATGCTTACGTTGGCATTACAATGTTTTGAGCAAACTTACTGCAATAAAAAAACATCTTACAGCTAAAACGACAAACAAGTCTATGGAAATGTAATTGTATCATGTTTTAGTTTCGCTACGAATTGAAAAGTCGAGTATTCGTTTTGATAAAAGAATGGCAAGTTGCATCCCAATTTAATTTAGACGTTCAGCATTTCGGAATTTTAATTAATGAAACTATCGAAAATTTGCATAAGCCATTCTACAAGATCCAATGGAACCTATCGGAGTTAGGGATTTCTGCTGCATTGTTTTAATAACAATGCTCTCTTGTAATAGCATCTCGTTGTATTGTTTTTACTTTGTATGCCATTTTGAGGTCGATGCAAATTTTGATCGTATTTTGTTATTGTTTTTCTTATATATGACAATTTCGCATTGAAACTGGTCATAATTATATTTGTGATAACAAAGTGATTTTGGAGAATTAAACGGAATAATGAATATGGAAAAGCTACTGTAAGCTACGGACTCGAAGCTTCGCGGGGCAAATGCAAAAGTTTAAGCACCTTATGAAGTTCATTATCGAGAAAGTTAAGTTTACGAATAAGATTAAAAATGACGGATATACGGAGTAAGAAATTATATATAATTATTTAGTTTCGTTAATAATGTTTTAACGTGTACCGTATTGAGAGTTTTCAGTCTTAATTGTTACAAACAGAGAATGATAATATCGTATCATTATATACAAATAAGATTCTTCTGTACGTGTGTTTGTCACCAAACTGTCTCTAAACGGCTGGTCGAAGTTTCGAAGTTTTTTGTGCGTGTTTAAGGGGATTTGAGAATGGTTCAGATTCACAATGAAATCCACAAGCTGATGTTTTTTATGTTATGTAAATATATACTTCTATTAATATAATTTCTCAATTATGTTTTTTTTATAAAATAGATATAAAAGTAAAATACAAAACTAAAAAGAGGATAAAAAACCTAAACTGGAAAATTACCAGCAGCGGAGTTTGGAATGCACATTTGCATTAGGGCCGGAGAGAAAGAAACCGTCTGACAATACGCGCTGTGTCCAGGAGTACTTCCTTTTGCATCTGTCCCTTGATCCAACCATCTAGCGAGAGACTCTTTAGATGTTGGTCAAGACTCTTCGCTATGAATCTGTTCACGCTAACGACAATAGGGACAATGATCGTCGAATCCACATCCCACAAAGTGGTTATGTCGTGAGCCAAGTCCAAGTATTCGCTAAGCTTGTCCTGTAACAAAATAAAAAATACTAGCTGACCATGCTAACTTTGTTTCGCCTTAGAAGCAATGATGAGATGAGCAGTTTTGGATTTAATTTTTTTAGTTTTAATTTCTTTTTAGAATATTAAACATGAAAAACATAAATCCAGTATTTTAATGATTCTTTATTTACCATGCTGTCTTACCACTTCCACAAGGAGCATCCAAGAAGATATAAACTAATAAAACTTAAAAAATAATAATGATAACCTGTATTCTATGTCCATCCCCCGGTCTTAAGGTACCTTCGCACCAATTTTCAGCCGTTCTTGAGTTATAAATTGTGTAACTAACACGACTTTCTTTTATATATATACATATACTAGCTGACCCAGCAAACGTCGTTTTGCCACATAAAAAATAAGGGTTGACTGTAGAGGGGTGAAAATTGGGGGTTATATGTAATTTTATATGCTGTATCATAAAAAAATAAAAATAAAAAAAAAATATCTATGATTAAAAAAAAATATTTAGGGGTGGATTACCCTTAACATTTAGGGGGATGAAAAATAGATGTTGTCCGATTCCCAGACCTACCCAATATTCACGCAAAATTTTATGACAATCGGTAAAGCTGTTTCGGAGGAGTTTAACCACAAACACCGCGACGCGAGAATTTTATATATTAGATATTGATTTTATATATATAATCTTATTCTGATATGTATAATTATCACCATCTACAGTCATGTTCGCCGGATGATGAAATAATTTTCAAATATCGAATTTAATTTTATACGCAAGGCAACCCTTCAACTGTTGTTGTTATTAAAAATGATCCCGCAGCGAGTCCCATAATACAACGCATGACTACATCCATTAGGAAGCGGCGGCGACCGGTGCGGTTTTTTGTTTCTATCCCCTCATTAATTGTTCTTTAATGAGAGACCGCGGTGATGCGGCGGCGCGGTTGCGGTCCTTTATATTACACTGTTGTATAATTCACCTGTAATGGACGCCGGGGATTGTTAGACCGTGCGGTGATATCGTAAGGGTTATCATTTATTAGTATTGTTTATGTGCGACTGCGGAGAGAAAAATAACTGTTACTGTAAATGTTTACACGGAAGACATGTTAAGTTCAATATGAGTAGAAAGTCTTAATTATAGAATTGAATTCTATAACATTCAGAAGTACGGTAGTTTCCTGTATCTAACTTATGGACGTATCGTCTACTCGCTTTCTTTTTGCCTGATCGCTTCTAGTAAAAATCGCTAAGGAATGGCACTCTATTCCTGTATAGTTTTCGTGACCCGATTTAATTTCGGACTCGTTTAACCTCCTCGGTAATATATTAAAATTAAATTTTTTTAATTACTGAATCAATATCAAAATATTTTTTTTTTGTAAAATCAAGTTGTATTTGTGAAAGATTTCTGTTGTTGTTTTTTTTTATTTTCATCTTTGTGCAGACCTGTGAGAAATCTAGTAAATATAATATATGTGTATATTCAACGATCGATAATCACTTGGCCAGTCGAAATTCAGGTCGTAAGTGGGTGAAAATATATATTTTATATTGGTACACTAGTAATTTAGTGAAATTTTCACACACGCTCTACATTTCCAAAGTACCAATCATTTTCGCTTTATGGATGTTGTAAAATTATTTACAACGTATAAATAGGTTACTTGATGATTGAAAATATATTCAAATATTTATTACTGACCTACTTTTTGAAGTAAAATTGATAATTAGTATTAATGCACGGGCGCTCCGGGTTTGAAATTAAATTAAATATTGATTATAGTTCACCATTAAAACATAATTATAAAGAAATAACAGGGAATTAGATAGTTAGAGTAGTTGTGACTATATTTGTATAAGTAATAAAATTTATATTTAATTTAGTTGATAAACTAGACCGAAGTATACTAGGTACAATATATTATACTAGGTATACTACCGTACCTAGTATTACTGGCATAGTTAATACTAGGTACTTTTGTATTCTAAGCTGTTGATACTTTTTTTTTAGTTTAACTTTTTTTTTTAGTTTTAAATTAAATTTTTTAGTTTTAAAATATTTATATATTAATAGTGAATGCGAAAATTTTCGATCCCTTTGAAGAAAATTGTTTTTGCGTTTAGTTTATACTAGGTTTGGTGCATGGTTTCATTCGATTTTCTATTTTTAGGTTTGAACACATGGATAGACAATTATTTTGTACATTGTGTCTTTGTTGTAAGTACTGTATACATTTCCATACAAATTTATAAACTATGAAATTTTGATATTATAAGCATTTCAATTTTCTTTATTGGTAGAGAGAAAGAAGCGAAGAAAAAATATAGAAATGAAATATAGTTGACTAGCTTCTGCCAGCGGCTTCGTTCGTTTTTTACACCTTGCGTTACATTATTGGACTTTTAGTAAGGGTCCTTAATTTTTTTAAAAATAATATAGTCCACAGCCTTCCCCATAAACGTACTATCGAACACTGAATGAATTTCCCAAATCGAACCAGCAGTTCTTAAGATTAGCGCGTTCAAACAAACAAACTCTTTAGCTTTATAATATTAGTGTAGATAGCATTTGTTTATTTGTAAAAGCAACTTGGTTTGAAATTTGTTCTATTAAAAAAGTCAGCGTACACAAATAATTGTTAATCTTAAAATAATAAATTAATAAACATAATTCGACAGTATTTTGTTTAAACGTTCAAAACTGTTTAGAACTGCTTATTAAAAACCGAACCAAATCATAAATAATCGTGTCCCTAAAATCCAATAAGCCTGCTTCTAAAGATATAATTCTGCAAACAAATTTTAATTCGTTAACGAATAGTCGCGATAGCCTTCAAAGCGCGACGGAAAATCCAATTCAAGTACGCCATTCGTTTGTTATTACGCCTAATGATTGAATGGGATTCCTTAAACACAAGATGGTAAATAAAAGCGTTCTATTTCAATTAAGGCCGGGGACCTTCTGGGCCGGATTATCGCGAGACGAATTGGGCTGGCGTTGCCCTCGGGGCCTTTAAGGTGAATTTAATTAAATAATAATTTTCATGTTACATAATGCGTTATTTATAAACGTTATCAACCATTTGGATTAGGTGAACTTTATTGCCTTGTTAAGAATTTACGAAGCTTCTGGCTTTAGGCTGGCATAGAATTGCATTTTGTTTAAAAAATACAAATCTATAATGATAATATTGCTTATTTTTTTTAAATATTACATTATGTGTGTACTATGTATCAACATTTTAAAACGTAGATATTATCCTTAAGAAATTGTTAGAAACAAAAACGTAGAAACTGCGCCAAAAACAAGTATTCAAATATTTTAGTTACAAATATGAACAGCAATATTAGAAACATAGCTTAAAGTTTACAATTCACAAATATGTCGATTTACAGTCTAAAAACAGAAAAAAACATTGACACCTCCAGTCAGTGGATTTAGAAGACGCGTTGCCAACCTTAAGGCCTTATCCATATTACATTTGTCATTTTTAGTGACATTCTATTTTATTGAAGTGAAACTTCTTTATCTGGGTTGGAAAAAAATTTAGTGTAACATTTTTCCGTTACGCGCCATCTTTTTTTCCGTCGGTAACATCTGTTTTACCG
>JAOSYY010000010.1:6987379-7001112 GCA_025727935.1 Hebomoia glaucippe
TAATGGGACGGGGAATCCATGTTTATATGATCTATAATTATATTATAAAGCTGAAGAATTTTTCGTTTGTTTGAACGCGTTGACCTCAGGAGGCATTGGTCTGATTTGAAAAATTATTTCATTGTTGGATAGTGCAAGGCTATAGACTATATTATATTTTCACTAGCTGTCCCCGCAAACGTCGTTTTGCTACATAAATATTTAGGGGTTGACTGTAGAGGGGTGAAAATTAGGGGTTATATGTAATTTTATATCTTAAAAAAATGAAAAAAAAAATTCATCCAAAAATTAAAAAAAAATATTTAAGGGTGAACAACCCTTATCACTTAGGGGGATGAAAAATAGATGTAGGCCGATTCTCAGACCTACTGAATATGCATATAAAATTTTACGAAAATCGGTCGAGTCGTTTCGGAGGAGTTCAAGTTCGAACACCGTGACACGAGAATTTTATATATTTTCATAAAGTAAAGAATCTCTACTAAAAGTCCAATAATGTAACAAAAGGTATAAAAATCGAAATGAACGCGAGCGAAGACGCAGGCAGAAGCTAGTATAAAATAAGTATTTTTAACCAAATAAACGTAAATATCGTCTGTTACAAGCACTATAGATTTTATTTCATCTACTCACGTTATCGTACCTGATATCATTCTACCGTGTTGTATGTAATTTGTTTTTATTATAGTTACGAGTGAAGTTTGACTGTATGAAATCATATATAAGCGATTGCGTGTTAGCCGGAAGATTAAATGGCATTTTATTCTTTAGCAGAATTCGTTTGTAAAACGGCATTGTTAGTTTGCAATTTGCTGCGGTAAATGCATCAAATTAAACATTTTTGTCATAAATTGTGATTGAAATACAATTATTTTCGTTTAAGGGACTACTGTTGTAAACAAATATTTATTGCATATATCATATTTGTAACATTATATATGTTTGGTTTTGTGTGCTTCGATGCCACTTAAAATTAACCATACTAAACTCACGTTACTACATGTTCGCCATATTATCAGAAAGTTATTCATATTTTAATATATTAAAATAATTTAATGATTTATCGCTGAAGAATTTCACTATAAATCATCGAATTTCAAGTTCCAACTTCTCCATCTCGCTGCCTAGCCTTCCACAACCGCCACGCTCAATTACCTTATAGAATCAGATTTGACTGCGGTTTTTCTAAGGCGATACGACTTGGTGGCTTCGAGTAGCGAGAGCACTCATTTCTCTAATGCCGGCAACGCATCTCCAAGCCCTGGTGTTACAAGTGTGCATTGGCGACTCTAATCACTCGCTATCGGGCGTACCATAAGCTCTATAACAGAACAAGGTTTATTTAAATATTTTCTATATAATTTATGTTATTTTAACCGTCTTTATCTTATAACGTACTATTTTGTTTCGTGACTTGCAAGTGGCATGCCAAACTATCATAATTAAAAATAATAATATTTATCCCTAGTTATATGGAAACAAAAGGGTCACCGTATTCTTTTGTTTTTATTCCACCAAGCTGGTTTCTGTTACAGCACTTTGTATTAACACAAAAGTAAATTATGGATACGAAAAAATTAAACATATGCATGGCATTTGAATTTTCATTACAATCGAGTATATAAAAAAATACAGATGAATTCAGAACCTCTTATTTCGAAAATTGTAACGAGTCAGGTGATGTTTCTCGAAAAAATTAAAAAAGGCCGTGAAATATTTCATCGACATTAAATAAAAAGTTTTCGGTAAACAATTTAAAAGTCAGTGTTATGGAAAACGTCCAGGTGTTTTGGAGTTCATTCGGAACGAATAGACAAACTTTTTTTAAATTACGTTTATATATTAAGCAGCGTATATATTTTGTACACAGTTACAACAAGTATATTATTAAATAACAATCAAAACAAGCAGTTTCTTAATTTTATACATACATGTAAATATATTTTTTATAAAAAATCTTACTAAGCCATAGTATAAAAATATCCTCGAACGAGAGTCTTTTCATCGCTTATCGTGTCTTGTTACGGTTTCAAAGCGGTGTACATTTCTCGGGCAGCGTTTAAGCTTTTTTTCTGCCGCCATTGACAACGCGAAAGATCGGATCCGATGAAAACTGTAGCCTCGGACAGTTCGAGTGCCACTACAATCTACAGTGACATTTTTCACGGTATCACAGTAACAATTATTCCGTATCGACGCATGTAGTCAATTTGTCCTGTACGTGAGGGGTCTAATTCCATTCGGCTCACGTTTGAATGGCCTCCGTCTATTTGAAGCGGACCCTATAAATTGGCTGAACGGACGAGGCATCGTTATGTAAAGCGATACCAGTGAAATCACTGTTACATCGCATCTCTTGTGTCGTGTTTCATTGTTATATTGAGTTTAGAAAATATCGAATGAAACTGATCTGCACGCGGCTATAAACGTAACATCGTGGAAACGAAACGAGTTTGTTAAATAAATAGTAGTGTTTTATTGTGATGTAACATATATATTTCAAACTTTCTTTATGTTATAGCAGAGATATATAATGTACTGACTACCGTCGTCTATGTTAATCTACGAGACCAGGCTTTGAAATACGTTGCGAACTTTTGATAAAGGCGGACGCTCCTGTTTTGTAACTCGTGCCGTGCCAACCAAATCATCACAACTTACTTAATCAATTTTATAAAGCAATTCAGTAGGTTGAATTATAAGTGATTTATCATCTATCCTATCTTGAATCACAAATCGTTAAACCCTTGGCCAAATCTAAGTTAAACATAAAAAACCACCTCAAAATCGGGTCATTTATTAAGAAACTACAACAGACATATCAAACTTACTACACAAATTTTTTGTAAGTCTGCATACCCATAAAAATGAGCATATTAGACACTAATATATGTTTAAATCTCAGTAATATAAAAGAAATAGGAACGTATGTAATAACAAATTTATTGGTACTATTTAACGTGCAATATATTTAATTCAACAAGCAGGATTAATGTAAAACCATAAGTGCTATATCACTATACATACGCCCATAAAACGGTTAGGTGCCGTTAATTATTCATTTATCGCGGGCGAGGCTTATTTATGAGGGTCCGTTTAACGCCTGACCGCCTACGAGCTACGAGCTACGCGCTACGAGCTACGAACTACTGCTACGGGCGATACGTAGGAATATTATAAATATGATGCATTCGAAGCAGATAGCGGCGGGTGATATACTGAAATTCGTTCTCTATATATTGCATTACTCAGTTCAATCTGATAGATGATTAACTAAATTCGAAATTCGAACATGGAAATTCATACATTTTGATGTACCCACTTTTTTAAGCGTAAACAAAATGGATGATCTTTCAGAGACACTTGTAATAAACTGTTTATTGAATGTCCATTTTTTTTTTAATTTTTGTCACAAAGGAAAAAATATCCGTTAGATATTAGTAGCACTGTTTAAAAATAAAATCGTTTATTCAAAGCATGGGGAGTAAAAAATTAAATATTAATAGCATGTATACAATTTTGTAACTGCGTAGTATATCTATATATTAGGTTGTTTGAATGAAATGTAAAATGAAGTTTATTATGATGATTTTCCGAGAGATTTTGTCTGCTCCGGTCGAATGCCACGCCCAGATGAGAATAACACGGCACCCTGTCGTCCTACAGTCGTTGTAAACAAATTGTCGCCTCACTGTCGAGCCCGAATCGGAATGGGCAGTTAAAAAGAAAACTTTTGCAATAACCATTATCGCCATCTTACCATTCCGTTCCATCTGGCGCGAGTCAAGTGCTTAAGAGAAGGAATAAGAGTGAAATTTACAAGGGCGGTTGATGTTTAATTTAGTTCCGGGGTTTTTCAGCGTGAGGTAACTCTTGAGCGTGGAATTAATTTGAATTTTTGAATTCGGAATTTATATTTGTTTCCATCCGCCCGAAGAAATCTAACGGTTATTTTTTATTTGTGATTCTTAAAATCAGAAATACTTAGCACCAACGGTGATCTGCAGTTTCACCCAGCTTAATTTCTTGCTGAACTTTTGTTTGGCCCACCTTACTCCTGATTGACCAACTCTAAATATATCCCATTAAAATCAATCTAGCCGTTTCGGAAATTATCCCAAATAAATAGACAGTCAGGCTGATAGAATAGTCGAGTGTATGTTAGTTATATTTGAGTATTATGTATTATACATTTGTATTGATATGATTCATCGAATCTCAAACTTTAAAATATCACGTCTGGTTTTGGCCAAATTGTCACATGTGGTGTCCGGTTCACAGAAAGCGACGCCAATAATAGAGAAAACTTTTACAATAACGAGTGTGGTTATCGGGAATCCGTATATCCGATTTATGTTAAGCGTAGGCATCGATAATAATCATTCTTAAACGGAAATGCGATATTTCATGGAGTTAGGTTGGAAAGTATACTTAGATGATTTGGTTGTAGGTGGAGTAGCAGATAACCACTAGTTTGGTGGTCATATCGAGACTATGACTACAGTTTTAAGAAAAGCTCACATCAGGAGTATGTCAAAGCGACGATCGAGTTTGAAATTGATGGGAGTAGAGGAAATTTAAGGTACATATGGGAATAGGAGCTGGTGGAAATTCGTAGTCTCTACCTACTCTTATAGAAATCAGATGTGATTTATATATTTATGTATGTGTGTATATAAAAGTCCCATTTGTAATTTTTAACGTCAGTAATTACTATGTTTTTTTTTTAATATGACCAAACGTTACAGTGATGTCGGTTCGTAATTTGAATATCTCGTCGCGGAAACTAAAGAATTTTATACGACTTGCCGGTGTATTTATCGTCGAAAAAAAGTCATTTAACGGAACACATCTACATAATGTGAACGGGTCGAAAAAACAAGTTGTACTTTCGCCCCGGTTCGGGACGAATCGTGTTTATTGTGTAAACAAGAGTTCGGGAAAAGGCGTTGAGTGCTGGCTTTTTGTTAAGTATTTTTTTTTTTACAAACTTTAGTGCTTTAACTTTTAGTATTCTCGACTCGCGTCTCTTCTTTTATCTGTTGAGACAAAGTGATGTTTCCGGTGTATTGCATACTATTTAGTGTGTCTGTTTTGTATGTGTATACGCGATTGGAAAAGTGTACATTTTAGATTTTTTTTTGTCCTTATAATTTGTTTTGTATCAAATACTGTCCAAATTATGAATGCGTCCTTAATTGGGTAGTATAACAAATGCAATTTTTGACATTTAATGTGGGTAGGTAAAAAATAATCAATCTAGTTAAGACTTTAGAACGCAAGATGCTCATTCTGGGTCTAGACAGCAAAGAGTAAAGTCGCAATTAATGCCGCTATTATTCTAATGACTGCTCTTAGTTAAGTATTATGGAGCGGCAGGATAGATGACCAACGTTTTAAATAAACGTTTCGTTCTCACTTTTAATTGCAACGGAGAGAATGCAATTGCATATATTTTTGTAATCAAGGAAAAATGTGCGGTTAGAGCGAGATGGATTGCTGTTTGTATGTTCTGTTTAAATATATTCAGTGTAGCCAAAGGTGTCTAATGAAAGTTTACAGAATAGGGTGTTTTTAATTATTTATGCGTTATTTCAATGGTTTATAACCCGTGAAGATAAAATTTTGTGTATGTTTATGATAAAACATTTCGTAAACGGCGATATTTTGATGGAATTTTTTAAATAGTTTGATTTTTTTTGTATTTAAGATGTGTATACAGGACAACTTCTATGGGGTCCGCGAGTTTCTTAATTATAATTCTTTATGTAGTGATTGGAAGACATTCTAGAATATTCCTGGCAGCTAATTAGACGGTTATTTTGATCAATTCGTTCTATACAATAATTAGAAACTCTTGTTTGAAATAGTATGCTGATACGATCCCATTTAGTAGTTGTTTCTGTGGGTCTTTCTTTCAAATATTGTGATAGTTACCTGGGGACCAATAGCAGAGTATGGAAGATATGACACGAACATGAAATTTAAAAAAAATCTGACACGTACAGACCCAAAATACCATATTATGATACTAGCATCTGCCAGCGGCTTCGCTCGAGTTCATTTCGACTTTCACACCTTGGGTTACATTATTGGACTTTTAGTGAGGATTTCTATTTTTTTTTTTTTTTTGAGATAATAGCATTTCTCGATACTATCCACCGCTTAAAGAATTTTTCAAAGCGAAACAAACAAACTTTATAATAATTTATTAATAAAGTGTAAGTTTACTGTACTACAAGCACATATAAAATTAATTACGATACTGTATTCGGATGTAGATTAAGGTGGCACATTTAAAATTCGAAGATATTGTTCGTAACGTTTGTAACGCACAGTACCTTTTAATTACGTACGTATTAAACACATTCCGTTCCAGATAAGTTTCGGCTACGCAGATATAATACAACACTCGTTGGAAGATTCACCGTATCCCTCCTGTTATTACAATCAAAGGGAATCTCTATTCGAGCGTATAAAATAAAGCAACGCGACGCTTATTAAATGCTCGAAGGGGCGCGATTTTAATTACAAAATTAACTGTCAGGCCCCGTATTCAAATTAAACGGTGGATAAAAAAAAATGGCCATTGAATAAGGCTTGAGTTGCGCATCCTTTAGCTACCTTAATTAACAACGCTCTAATTAAAATTCCATTCATTTGACCGGAAAAAACTCGACGAGTGAACCGTTTTTCGCTACATCTACAAATGTAAATTTAAATTCTTAGAACGTTCCGTTCTAGCATTAAATAGTTATAGCCCTCTCGTTTTCTTTTGGTTTTCGAGGCTGCGGGGGAGCTTATCTGTCTATGAAATGCCGAAATAGGGAAGGACTAGCAATGCTCTGCGGTTCGTCTCGGATTTATTTAATACTGAAACATTTAACATGGTGATAATCATTAAAATCACTTTTATTGTCATTACATTTAGACATTTTTAAAAAATACCAGTAAATCTGACAGACTTTCATGAGTTTTATCATGTCCGTACACTATACTCATTACTTTATCATGCCCCATATGATCAGATATTTTTCAGTGAAAATTCCAACAAAATTGGTTCAGCCGTTTCGGAAATGAACCGGAAAGCTATAGAAGGACAAAGACATTTTTTTATAAATTTTGTTTTTATTATTAGAACTGTATATACTTTAATACTTGTAATAGCAGTTTTTTTACCAACATACATATATTTTATTTATATGCCAGTAGAAATCTGTAAAAGTCTGAATAACATGCCGATAGTATGGATACACAAAGACTTCGATTAAACGACTATAATTAAAATGTAATCCTAACATCGCTTTCGCTTCGGGTAAATAAACTCTAAATTAATTTTGGCACAATTTAGGCGGCAAAGTTTACAAATAGAAACTCTATCAATTTCCGGTGTTAACAGCCTCCGGATGTAGCGTTTGTAGACATTGATGATGGGCGATGATACATTAATGTTGATTAATTATTTTCCACTAGCTTCTGCCAGCGGCTTCGTTCATTTCTATTTTATCATCCACTTCTAGTTGCATTATTGGACTTTTAGTAAGGATACCTATTGTTTTTTAAAATAAAATAATGCCTATAGCCTACTTCGATAAATTTACTATTTAATACTGAAATAATTTTTCAAATGGAACCAGCGGTTCCAGAGATTAGCGCGTTCAAACAAATGGACTCTTCAGCTTTATAATGTTAGTATAGATTTGATATAATGTAACATTTTAACGTGTTTTAGTGGAGGAATGTCTACATTGCGTCAAGTTACGATCATTTCAAAATATAAAATGTAGAACAGCCAAATGTGAAATCTCTGGACTAGTTACACAATTTATCTTTTTCCATAAATAAAAATCACTGTTATAAATATGTCTGATTATGAAACTTTCAAAAGACATTCTCTGTACACCGTTGGAGATTTTTAGTCTGAACAGTTGTATGTAAAAAAAAACACGTCGCGGTCACTAGCTAGAATTCGACATGTATCTAAAATGTTAAAAACAAAGATTCTTTCTACCTATAAACGATACGTGGCTACGGCGATGCCACGGTTCAGTTTTAAATTTCTTTCACCCCGGGATTCGGGCGCATTTTTCCCGGGCAATTCCCGGGGTACGACCGGACCGGTCAGGGATAGGAATAAAGTTAAACAAACGGTCCACGTGGGATAACTTTTAATAAGATTGTTGGCAGCGCGGGCGAATTGCGTCGGCCACTTTTGCGGGTTCTCTCATTGGCCATTGTGTTGGACCTTTCTGTTCTGTTTAATGAAATAAAAAAAAAAACAACAACTCTTTTGTCGTATGGAAAATTGAGATTGCAAAAGTTCCCGATAAGTTTACGATTGGCTTCAGTTGGGTAGGTAGGTTAGGTAGCTTTGGGTAGCAAGTGTTTTTCTCGGCGTTTTCATTTAATTTTCCCGACAATAAATTAAGTGTATAACCTATTTATAACTAGCATTAAGTAAGTACAGTACTTTTAGACATAAGTCTTAATATACAGACAACTTTTATTAATTGGAATATATGTTTATAATATTACAATAACCACTTTTTATTAAAACATATTATATATTATATACCAGGATAACTATTTAAAAAAAATTGTCTCTCTGTTTATTGTGGGTAATCTCCGAAGCGGCTCGACCGATTTTAACGGAACTTTGACTAGTAGATGGCTGATGTAATAAGGAGTAATATGATAGTAACTATTTCGCGAGAGTGAAGTCGCGGGCAATGGTTAGTTTGTAAGTCGTTAATAAAATAGTAGTGTTTTTAACGTTCTTGCAAATAATACATCATAATACAGCACCATTCGTGCGAATTTTACTCGGCAAAACCCACAAAGGATTAAAATATTATGTCGGAGCAGAGATCATCAGACAACTATTACGAGTTTTTACCACACAGCTTGCGTCAGCGGATCGCCGAGTGGAGGTACTTAATCCTGGAGTTTGTAAAAAAAAGATGGTTTCGTTAGGGATGGCAATGATAAATTCACTTTTCTTATCACACCATTTGCGACGCGTATTTAACGATTTAGCCGCTATAGTTAATCTTACGAGTGCACACAATTCACTATGCATTTTTATATATACTTTTCACCCGGACAGTTATAAGTTTTTTACGGTATATTAGTTTTTATTCAGATATATGATGGTGAAAGATTGTAACCACTCCTTGGAACTGTAGCCGTTTGCTAGTGAAAGCCCCATCAAAATTGGTCTAGCCGTTTTGAGGGTTCGTCCAAACAAACATTTTATAAATTACGTTTTAGACTTGCAGGTTATATATACGTTGTAATCGTGTTTAAATAATAACTTTTTGGTATCTAACATCAGTACTTTTAGATTATGTTGAAATAAATTCTAATTTGTTTATTCGTTCATTGTGTCTTTAAACATAGTTAAAGAATTCGCGTTTTATTTAAAAACTTATAAAACTATATAGAAATTTATTTTCTGCGGTGTAACGTAAAAAGGTTAATTGTTATCTTGTATAATATTACATGCAGTACCTCTATTATACTGTGAAATTCTATTAAAAATCGGTCCAGCTATTTAGGAGATACAGCGCAACAAACACATAGATAAGATTTTGAATACTGTCTTTTTGTTATAATTACTGTAAATCCTAACGAATAAATGCGACATTCATTAGAATAAAATACACACACACATTTAATAAGTTGGTACGTTGAGGAATAAACTGTAACTTTTATTTTTTTAAGCGATAGGAAGGCAAACGAACTTACATTATACTTATACTAAGCGTTTCCTGTCGCCCATGGACACCTCCAAGATAATTAGATCGTTAGATCTAGAATATACCTTGCCAACCTTAAGCCTTTACCCATATTACGTCAATTAGCATTTTTAGGACGTTCTGCTGCCGGCCTATTTATTTTATTTCGAGTATTCGGAAATTCATACACTGAAATCGAAACGGCAACAAAGCTTATATTTTATATTACAAACAGACACTACTTTTAGACGTATAGATAAAGAGATATTTAGCTTTCAATTATGCTTTTGACGTCTACGAGTGGGACCCTCGAAATTAGGCTCATGCAAGGGTTGCTTCGTTTTACAGTCTGCTTGAGAAACCTTGTTTTTTTCGTGTTGGCAGCCCTGTGTATCAGCTCAACAGCCTGCGAACAATGTCCGCGGACGAGATGTTTTCGAGAGGGCCCCGATTCCTCTGAACTCTGTTTTTACGTCGTTTGATTGAGTTCAAGTGTCGTGACGCCGAGTCACTGAATCACTTGTTAGTATAGACGTCTCTCTAGTTACAGGCTTTGATGCGAGCCCCTTTTATTAGTATGGTGCGAGGAAAATACACGGCACGAAAAGTGGGACGCGAAAACCGGTTTCGAAACCGGTTTATGTAATTATACGCGAAATGTCGGATTTTGTCGTCTTAATGAAGCTATGTTTTGTTACTATATATTTTTTTATGCGACAAGAAGGCAAACGAGCATACGGTTTATCTATACTGAACGGTTCCTAACGCCCATGGACATCTCCAAGATCAGTAGATCTAGAAGACGCTATGCCACTTGTCATTTTTAGCGACGTTCTACGGTCGGCCTTATTTATTTTTAAATCGAGTATTCGGTAGTAGTACTGAAATTTTTGAAACGTTTCACTAGCGTTATTTCGCTTCATCATGTTAGTCCAACTGTTTCTGTTGTCATGATCCATTGCTGGTTCTTTCATTTTTTTAGTAAAGTAATGTATTTTTTATGAAACTATCGTTTCGTTTAGCTGTACTTACAAGATGGAGCGTAAATAATGCTAATAAAAAGTGTTAAAATATGTCTTTTTTATTCAGGATCGGATTTTTTCCTTCCTTTCAAGAAAGATATCATTAGTACTATCACCCGTTTTCGTTTTCGGTAGCAGTCCCCAAACTTTCTGTATAGTTGTCAATAATTTTATGTAAATTATTGATATATTATACGACAATAACGGATATTTATTCATTAAATTATTGTATACTGTGTGTATTCAATCAAATTGAAAACTGTATAACAAATAAATCATGATACATTACAAGCCGAATTGAAAAATGAATCCGTAATGTTATAAACCTTTAAAACTAAAATCGTTTCATTTCTGACGTTCGGTGCAAAATAGCTATTAATTTTATGAATATTGAAGTACATTTAGTTATTTTACTTAAAAGGCTTCGCTGGTAAGCCACACATTACCGTTTGCGGCTTCACATTTCAGCAACGTGAAAACCGAAAACATTTTCCGGAAACAAAAATATAGACAAGTCGACTGACGTGTGTGTAGTCAATTTAATAGTTAACGAATCGCGGCACTGCGTCGATTATTGCTGTGATCTGAAGAGGTTTTTTACGTTCACTTAAAATGGATTTTTTATGCCTGTCTTGTGAAAGGGACGATTTTAATGCGCTCTTCTTGTTTGGTAACTGACGTGCTGGGGATCGTTAGATATGATTTATAAAGATTTGTTAAGCAGCTTAATTTTTTAAGTTGAAAGTTTACTTATTTGCAATTTTTAATACTATGTTTTTAAAATACGGTATGTGGGCGACTGAGATTCGTTCGTATTTAAATTCGTGTATTGTATAAATAATGTAGTAGAGAATGTTTTTGACTTTCGTTACGAGGGCAATTTTTAAGAGAAAATCCTGAAAATTAATTAAACAGTGTTCACTACATCTAAGACTTAGTGATCAATAAGACTAGCTTAATTATTTTCAAGTAGTTAAATATGTGAAAAAGAAATTTAATGAAAAACATTGCATCCGTTTTCCGAGTTGATATCGATATAGGAATGGCGGATGTAACTCTCGGAGGAGAGATTTTGGAATTTTTACTTCATTTGTTTGGTATAACCAATAGCAAGGAATAAATGAAAGTTGAAAGTGTTCGGAAAGTTGACCGTTTAACATTCGGTTATAGGACTTTCCGAGAAACATTTCCGCCTCCGCTAGAAGGCTTCTCGCGTCGCACCCAACTTGCGTTATTTCAATATCGCCGAATGAGAGCTTAAAAAGAAATCTCTATAAACAGAGAGAACCCTCGTTTGAAACTATAAAATTTAATAAAGTTCTTAATAAGATCATAATGAACATCTGTCGCGCCAACCTACATTATTAAAAAACTCGAACGGAACTCCCCGGTACCTGTTCAAAAGTGGAAGTAAGAAATGCAGCGGGATTTTTAAATTGCAAAACAGAAGTGCGCCGAATGAGCATTTCGTTCGAACAATGCGATCCACTATCTAACTTTAAACGACATTTTAAGAAACTATATTATACAGTATTGCTTTTTTAAATCTCGTCGCGGTAACTTAAGCTAATACAGCCGGATACTAACGGTGTATACGGGGTGGTTTATTTTTATGTAAGGTAATTTGAATTTAAAGTGTTAGTGATTTTATTTTTCGGGAATTCGCCGTCTTTTCAACGGTATAGTGCGGGTATTTTTTGAAACTGTTGAAGATTTTTTTTACCGAAGTTAAAATACTCTTAAATATACACAGAAATGAAGTTTATTAAATTATTAGTTCGGTCCGAGCCACGTAACGACCGTTCATAGATGGAAAAAGTCGTGAAGTGTTGTAGGCGTTTTGAGTTCAGTATATGAATGTCCGAATACTCGAATTGAAAATAAGGCCTTAAGGTTAGCATCGCGTCTTCTAGATCTAATTATATTAGAAGTGTCCATGGGGGACAGGCTACGCTTAGTATAAGTGAACTGTAGACTCGTTTGCCTTCCTATCGTAAAAAAACAAATTAACGTTGTATATGTCACTATTGATAATCAACTATATGTTTTGAAGCTTCATCTTTAATATGGTGAGTGTTGGTAAAAATTAAACCTGTTTTTTAATTATAAATACTTAAAAGAAATATTTAAAAATAAGTTATATTCGAAAAGACTTATTATATAAAACGTTATTATTAAAAACGTTCTAATAGCTTAATGCCTAAATATTATTACCTTTATAACATATTAATAAGTTACATATATATTCACAAGTATACATTAAAATATTAAAAATTGATTTCTTCGAAGGCTCTATAGCTGAGGTGCTTTTCGGAATTCCGTTATGACGCGCCTATATTCAAATTTCGAACTCATTACCTAATCCCAAGACAAACCAGAAAGAATAAACATTGAAACGCCAAAGTAAACGTCAAATATTGTTGGCGCTTAAATTGAATTTGCAGCAACATTATCTGCGTAACGGCTCGTTGGCAAGTGTGGATGTACTTTGCGAGTTGGAATCGTTTCTCTCGTCCAATGTAAATATTAGTTAATTAAGTGTAAACCAAGGGAAAGCACCGAGCTCGCCCCGAGGTGTGTTTGACTTGAGATGGAGTTTAAAAACCGCTCTCAACCTTCCGAACTCGACTTGTGATACTCTGACGCTGTATGTGAAGAATTCAATTTATGATGAAATGTTGAAGGGTTGACGTTCCATTTTTAAATCTAATGATGCGTCTAGTTACAAGTTAGGTAGCTGTTGTCGGTACACGTCCATATTGTATAAAACTAGTTTCTGTCAGCGGCTTTGCTCGCGTTCTTTTCCATTTTTACAGCTCGGGTTACCTTATTGGACTTTCAGTACGGATCTCTAATTTTTTATAAATATAACTAGATGACCTGGCCACGCGCTGCTATGGCTAAGGTTTTTGTTATATCAAATTGTAATTAGTAAGCATTATTATTATTGAAACGTTTGTGCTTTAAACACAGT
>JAOSYY010000010.1:7013897-7041727 GCA_025727935.1 Hebomoia glaucippe
TGGTATGTATGTACATGTAAGCGTCAACAGGTTAAGGATTCGATTTGCAAGACGTTTAACACTATCACGGGCCTGCGGTTTCAGTCGTGTGGGATGCATGGATAGATAATTATAAAAACAAATGTTAGATGAGCTTCTCCTGTATGATGAGCCTCCTTGTACGATTAATAAAGTTAGAAGTTACGATTCTCGTCGAAATCGGTCCTTTTAGAGATTAACTGGAACAAACAAAGAAAAAACGTTCGGAGGAAATATTCATAATTTTTTATGTTATAAGTACGGTTATTCATTCACTAACTGACCCAGCAAACTTCGTTTTACCACAAATATATCATGATTGTTGAACATATTATAGCCATTCTCGATAAATGTACTATCCAAGACTGAGATTACAGCGTTCAAACAAACAAACAAACTCTTCAGCTTTGTAATATTAGTAAATGGTGTTAAAGTTGTTTTAGTAATATTTCAAGTGGATTCTTCCGCGCCTATTTATAAAAATTATAAACCTTCTATAACAGTGCAATAGAAGATTTACGAATATTAGATTGTTGTTCAAATATGACAATTATAAAGACTAAAACTGTCGTTTAACTAGAGATTTTTACACGGTCGTTGAATTTCATTTTTATCTCTATATATTTAATTTCTCAAATAGGGTTTTTTATAAAATAGATATAAAATTAAAATACAAAAATAAAAATACTTAGTATAAAAAACCTAATCTGGAAAACCACTAGCAGCGGAGCTTGGCCCGAGCTACCTATGTTTAGGGCCGCAGAGAAAGAAACCTTCTGACAATACGCGCTGTGTCCAGGAGTACTGCCTTTTGCATCTGTCCCTTGATCCAACCATCTAGCGAGAGACTTTTTAGATGTTGGTCAAGGCTCTTCGCTATGAGACCGTTCACGCGAACGACCATAGGGACAGTGATCGTCGAATCCACATCCCACAAAGCGGTTATCTCGTGAGCTAATTCCAAGTATTTGCTAAGTTCGTCCTTCTCGGCCTTCACGAGGAATTTCATTTATATTCGAATCATTGCCGGATCAAAAGTTAACGATCGAAAAAACGGCCCTTAACTGATACCCGCGTTATCGACAAACCCTAATTGATTGTCTATCGGAGGGCAACGTTTACGATGGAGATATATGGGCCGTTTTAAATGTTGAAATCGAGTTATGGCATTGAATAAACCGTTTCGTGTTTTAATAACACGAGCTGGCATATTCAAGTACGCTCAATTTAAAACCATCTGGTTTTGTCACAAAACTTTGACAGTGTATACGCACTCTTAAAGCAATACTGCTGGTAATAGAAAATTGTATGTCATCATAGGTTTAATTACGCTCGTTAGTTTCACAGAATGTATGAATCTGTATAATTGAATACCTAAATGACTCGACCGTTTTTGATTAAATTACGTGTTCAAGTGAATTCGGGAATAGTTTAGTTATACATTTTGGTCGACTAGATGATTTTGTTTTTAGTTAATTTGTAATTTTTGTATGTAATATGTTTGTACAGGATAACGTCTGTCGGGTATGCTAGAAGGATATACAAGATTATTTAGTGTATAACTGTATTTCTCCCCTTCTAAAGAGGCCGTTCAAGTAAGGACTATGGGGGGGGGGGCTTTGCTTTGCTTATTTTGGACTACATGGAAGATAGGGAGGTGTAGATAATGATTAAATTCAACTTATGTTCATGAATCATTAAAAAATTGTTAATTGAAAATGTTTACGTAAGCATGAGGGAGGGTTAGAGGTTGGGGTTTGGGGGTATTAAGTAATTGTAATAAATCTGCCTAGTACTTGAATGCGCCTTATTTTTTCGTAAAATATGCCAATCTATAAACGTCTCTAAGGTCCTATCTATCTCTGACAGAAATTCATGAAATTCGATTCACAAATGTAAGTGGATTAGTAACAAGACTAAACTCGTTCACGTTAATTATCAGTTATTTACATAGTTTCATGAAATTATTATGTATCATTTCGATCGATCGAAAAGTATACGTTTTCACGCTTAAACCGCTGAACCGATTACGGTGAGTTTTGGATTAAAGATAGGTACGACCCTAATACAGACACAAGCTACCTTCTTTTGCGAAAAAATTGCTTAATCCCTGTAAAATGGGCGAAGAAAATTTGTTTCTTGACACCACACATTCTCGTATTCGAAATTTAAAGTTAATCTATTGGTAAATGTCATGTATTCTTGTTCAGAAGGTTACACAGCTCGACAATTTTTGATTAATATGTATATAGACGTTAGAAATCTTGAATAGTTAATATTTTGATAGAGACGAAGTCGCGGGCAACTACACTTATAACTGAAGACTTTTTAGAGGGACGCCGGCTGAATATCTGAAACTATTCAAATCTTACCTTTTCGTGACCTGTGAATCTTACAATGCAGTTGAATAGATTGTATGATTGTATTTTTACTAAATTGCTATTGAATAATCTATTACTCTGTACTATCTCAATGATTATTTTAACCGACTGTACAAGAAAACTTGTAATTTATGTATTTATAGGAGAATTAGCTGACCCCGCAAAAGTTGTTTTGCCATATAAATGAAGGGGGGATGATAAGAAGGGTAAAATTTGAATTTGTGTGTACTTTTCAATAATAATTATTTAGGGGTGGATCACCCTTATCATATACGGTTAGGATGATGATCGATTCCCAAACTTACCCGATATGCACAAAAAATTATAAATCCAGTCCTATCGTTAACAAACACCGTGACATGAATTTTATATATTAGATTTATAAAATACTTGGAGAGCTTGGCTTAACTGTTACGTTTTTGAGTTATAAAAGATAAGAAGTGAAGTGAATTGAGACGTGTGCCGATTTCGACAGTTTAGTCATTTGTAATATTTTCTTTATTTTAAGGAATCTAGATTTTATCTAACATATATAATTCTCGTGTCACAATATTCGTTTTCCTCTGAAACGGCTAGACCGATTCTTATGAAATTTTATATGGATATTCGATAGCTCCGAGAATGGGCTACTATCTATTTTTCATCCCCCTAAATGTTAAGGGTGGTCCATGCCTATTTTTTTTAATTTAAAAAAAATTGTTTTTATTTTTTTATGAAAAAAATACATACAACCCTAAATCTTTATCCTACAATTTTATTAAATTTATGTGGCAGTACGGCGTTTGCTGGGTCAGCTACGTTTAGAAAAAAATCTCTCTAAAAGTGATATAGTTTGAAATACAATACTTGTTAAACGGTTGAGACTATAATTACTTTGGTGACTATTTAGTGATATGTGTGTTTGTCTATCTGTTTGTTTAGGCTAGTCTCTGAAACACTTCTGGTTACACTGATTATAACCGGACTTTCATTAGCAAATAGGAAATGATTTAGGATACTTGCGATTTTGAAACGTAAACATAGAAACTCGTAATTTATTAGCTATATTCTTTCGCTATATGTTATTTAAAACGTTATGTTTATTCTTGTTCCGAGATTTATTTATTTGGTTTTTTAATGTTAGGGAGACAAACGAGCATACAGTTCAGTAGATCTAGAAGACCTTAAAGCCTTAGCCAAATTCTATTATATATAATCAGTGACGTTCTGCTGCCGGCCTTATTTAATTTTATTTCGAGTATCCGGAAATTCATTCCCTATAAATAGGTACTCGGTACAAAAATATGTTCACATTTATGTTGAATAAAATTAGTTAAGGATAAAGCAACAATGCTCTCGTAACAAAGTGTACTGACTTTAATATTGCAAGTACATTGGTATAATATCGCGATAAGATAGCCCGAACAAACATATCGGCCATCTTGTTATGACGGCTGAGGTGATGTCACTTCACGTCAGTCGGGCCAGTTCGGCGAGACTGAGTTCTAGAAGCTCCAGAATTCTTTACCGAAAACGTAGAAAGATCTTTTGAATACGAGATTTTGACTAGCGGTGCTACTGGAAGGCAACCTGACAAATTCATATATTACTCAATTGTAACGACGGTTTAATGATCTATCCTATCTATCAGGAACTATCTTCCACAACAACCGAGCGAGTTTTTACGTTCTAAGATTTTCTACGAAATTCTAATTAGCTTTCTACAATAAAAAACTTCTACTAGATTAATAACTTCTAATAATAGTTGCTATCTACCAGTTAGTGTCATCAAAATCGGTTTAACCGTTATCAAGATTAGTTAAGCAGATGGACAATTGTTTTACAGATGACGTAGCGTAAATAATGCTAATAAAACGTTTTAAAAATATGTTTTTTAGTTAGGATCGATTTTTTTCCGTTCCATCATCAAAGATGTCATTAGTACTATCATCTGTCTTCGTGAGCAGTCCCCTAACACCCTGTATTATATATCTTACCTCTATGATGACTGTTTTGTAGTATTCATACGACTATGATCATCAAACTAATCGTTGGAGGAAGAGAAAATTGAGGGTAGTTGGTTTATTTTATGAGACTGTTGCTTACCACCGTTTGAGTAGCACAGAGCGATTAGTTATAGCGATATACAGTGTTATTATATGGCATTACGATACAAGTGTTTATATCGGTCTAATGATAGGAGACTGCGTAAATAATTCTATCTCACGTGGGCTACACGTGCCAGTGGATAATGGCTGCCATCTAAGCGACAACTTTAAAGCTTATCACTTGCTGATCCGGCAGACGTTGATTTGCCATATATGTTATTGGGGGTTCGGTGGTGGATGGGTGAATATTGAGGGTTCCATGTATATAATGAGGTCAGAAAAAAAATGTTCAAAAATTTAAACAATGAGCGGTATGACAAAAAATTTCAATCAAATCGGTTTGGCCGACCTTGAGTTATAAACAGTGTAGCTAACACGACTATCCTTTTTAGATATAGATTTATATATTTTATTATTATTATTTAACTATATTATGTTTCTAATATCAATTATGAAATTAATAGGATCTAGGTATATTTATTTTTAATAATTCGGTGTTAATCTATATGTTATACATAATTAATTAATGTAATATATAAATTGATATGATAAGACAATATTTGTCTAGCTGTTTCAGTCTAGACTTATTTATATCTATGTTATTTTTATATATTTTCAATTATTAACTTGGTTAAAGAGAAATGGCAATTTCGTTCGTGTTAACACTCCCGTACATGGACCGAATAGTCGTGACCTACAGTTTTAAACTATTCATAGATTTCCGCTGGAAAAAATATTTTTATTTAATTGTAAATATTTCTAAATAAACTTGAGGCTAGATACGTCATCAATGAATCATGCTCATTTAATTAAAACTATCCGTGCCCGCGACTTTGCCCGAGCTGAATTGTTTTTCTTTATTATTTGTATTCATAAAAAGAAATAAAATTTCTAATATAATAATACCCTAAGTTACTCCTTATTACATCTACTATATGTTACTGAAAGTCCCGTCAAAATCAGCCCAACCGTTTCAGAGATTAGCTGGAATAAATAAACAGACAGATAGACAAACACTGTGAACAATGTTATTTTGCTATATGTACCGTATATTTTAGTATTATAAACAGACAAGTCAATTTTAGTTATTTGTACAGAGTGCTAGCTTCTACCAGCGGCTTCGTTCGCGTTCATTTCGATTTTTACACGTTGGATTACATTAATGGAGTTTCAGTATGGAAATATTTTGTAAACATAATATAGCTTATGTTCACGGGAGAGAGTGTAGCTTCCCAGCAACGAAAGAATTTTTCAAATTGATCATGTAGTTTCGGTGCCTATTCAATGCAAACAAACAGACAAAATACGATATAATCTTTCCCCTTTATAATATTAATGTACTCGCTTTAGATTCAGTGATATTTTAGTTAGCTACAATTAATAATTGTATAGCGTTTGAGATAGCAGATAGGAAATGTGATTAATTAAACTAATAAGCGCAATAGATCGGGTTTCCCTCAGGGGTACAATAGATTTGTTACTATTATATCTCGCAATTTAATATTTAAACGTACATTTGGTAAGTGGAGATAATTATAATTTGCTACAAATTACTCTGTTTAACGATTCGTCTTTAAATAATTCATGTTATAAGCCATATCAGATTACACTATTATACATATAATACAGTTGAGACCGCGATTCTATTAGTCTGTGTGTACACGCTAACCTCCAAAACTGCTACAACAATTTAATACACAAAGTGTTGTATAATTTTCCAAATAGGATATGATGGTTAACTAAGCGGTCGACAAAATTGAAATGGTCGCGAACGAACCCGGATGTAAAATCTAGTTATAATTTTTTTTTTCATACGAAAGGAAGGCAAACGAGCATACAGTTCGACTATACTAAGCGATTCCTGTCGCCCATGGACACCTCAAAGATTGGTATCACTAGACGGTACAAGAACATCGGTACAACTTAGCCTTGCCAACCTTAAGGCTTTTATTACATCATATATTACATCATTTGTAATATATATTGTCGTTCTGCTATCAGCCACATTTATTTATTTTGTTTAATTTTTTATTACAAAAGTTTATTACAATTTTTAATATCAAAATTACAACTCTTCTTAATGCTAATGAAAGTATATACGGTACTTACATTTTTTAAAAATTGCTGACTTTCCGTCTCTCTGTGTGTTTCCGATAATGATCGAAGTCGCTGCACCGATTTTGGTAGGTATCTCCACGGTCACCACACATTGTCTAATGTTATAAGGAAACAAATATGAATAGATCGATAGCACATCATTGGACATTGATGTGCTGTCGACCTGTTTATTATAATTTTATTTTACAGTTTTCTATTTATTTTTATTATATTTTATAGTTTTTTTTGACTACTGCGTTTTTAGCCTATTGGCTTTTAAAACTAACCGGAAGTTTTGTGCGACTAGACCAGGGTACCTCGTGACGTCAGTTAAATGAGTTTTCAGGTATCATCTAGTGGACCGTACCGCGTTTTCTCGGTTAGAGATTTAAAAAATTAGGACACTATTTTAATCGCATTATACACATGAAAACAACGAGGATGAACCGTTTATTTTAGGACTAAATAGGTATGAAGACAGTTTTTTATCAGTTGTAACTTTAGTAGACGTAATCTAGTACAGCTTTTCGTTTATAGATGGCGTTTAAATAATAATTTCAGTGCAAGTAGTCAATTGTTTAATTGGTTAATTTTTAAAAGAAATATTATGATCATGAACATTCTTTGATATTAAATTTATGAATAATTTTTCTATTACACTGAAAAGTTTTTTTAAATACTGTAACTCCAATTGAATGGCTTTTTTCATAATTTTTAATTGGTTATATTGCTGTCTATGCAATGCACCATTGTTATTTAGTCTCAATTAATAATAAAAAACTAAAATTTAAAATATCTTATTTATACATATTACTTAACTAAATATACTATCGTCGCCATGACTAACTATAGTTAAAACTTAATTAATATCTATACTATTTACAAATTAGCCTTGTAATTGTATTATATTTGATAGTTCTAAACCTTGCATCCGCCAGCGAATTTGCTCGCGTTCACTTTGAATTTTACACCTTAGGTTACGTAATTGGACTTCTAGCAAGGATTCATATTTTTTTTAAATATAGTAATGCCTATAGTCTTTCTCAATAAATGTGCTATCCAACACTGAAAGAATTTTTCAAATCTGACCAGTGGTACTTGACATTAGCGCGTTCAAACAAACAAACTCTTCAGCTTTATAATTGTAGTATAAATTTCGTATTGATCATATTAAGTACACCCAAAGTTTGGGAACCAAACGGCATCGAATACGTAATTAACTAAAATTTTGATAGGCCTTATTAATGACTCATATTTCTTAAGCAACATAATGTTAATATAACAACAATAGCTATAGTAGAAAAAGTTTATTTAATTTTAAACATAGCATGATAGTGTTAGGTGTGAAATTCACTTGATAGATGGCGTTTTATCGCGCGCCAAAAGGAGGGTAACTTTAAAAAAATACGAATATCTGTGTTATTAGCGAGCGCTTCAGTAAAAGTCGGTTCGGGCGAGGCGTGTAGGTTGTTGATCGTGTTCACAGTGATAAGGTGTTGTAATCGAGCGATGTACGCTGTTATCAGTGATAACGTTAAAGCAAACATGTACTCACAATATAGAGTGTGGCGCAGGAATTATTCTAGAATGATCGGGTAATGAATCTCATGCCAGTTTTCGTCTTTCCAAATTTTGAGGTTATGTTTCGAGAGCAATTCACTTGCAACGATGTATCTGACCCGTAGATTTTTGTTTATAAATAAATTATTAAAAGCGATATTTGGTAAGCTGTCACGATTTCTAGCATTGCCAGGCATTTACGCTGTAGGTTATTTTTATATATGTATATTTAAGGAGATTGTGTGTCTGTTTTTATTAGTAATTTTAAGTTTATTGGATTGTTATTCTTTAAAGTTTATATGCCGTGATAATAATACATAATATATATTTTTTGGGATGTGAATTCGACGATCATTGTCCCTATAGTAGTTAGCGTGAACCGTCTCATAGCGAAAAGTCTTGACCAACATGTAAAAAGTCTGTCGGTAGATAGTTGGATCAAGGGACTAATGCAAAAGGCAGTACTCTTGGACACAGCACGTACTATCAGAAGGTTTCTTTCTCTCTGGCCCTAACCATCGGTAGCTTGGGCCATGCTCGGCTGCTGGTAGTCTTCCAGATTAGTTTTTTTATACTATTTTTATTCTTGTATTTTACTTTCATATCTATTTTATAATAAACCTAGTTGAGAAAATAAATATATGAGAGAATAAAGGTATATATATAGTACAGATTAACTTTTAGTTGTGTTTACTCATTGTGTGTTAAGGAAATATTACGTATATTATGTAGACTTAAGTCTTGATATTTGTAAGCTGTTTCATCTTAATGATTTTATTATTTAGATATCTTATTTAAACCTATTTAACTTAGTCTCGTCTATTCATATTATTCTTAGGAACAAAGTATATTAGATCAAAAAAAAATTGACGGAGAGGCTGACGAAAAAAAATAGTCAGTATAACTACTGTGTTGGTACTAATTTATATAAATTATTTGATGATCGCGTTCTATTTGTAACAGTCTAATTGTTGTTATGCATAGTCTTGGCTATTGCTTGCAAAGCGCTAAGAATTTGTGTAGAGACTTCAAACTTTTGAAAATGTCTGGTCTCCGGAATGTCGTAACCGTGAACGAAAATAATATTTATTTGTTTGTTTGTTACAGTGGGATGAATAATATGAATATAAACAACAACAATTGCACGAGCATCAACAATAACAACAATAATGACGAGAAGTCGGAGATGCCAGATCCGGACTATATTAAAGTAAGGGAAATTTCATAACAGTAATATTACAACGCTATCCGTGGGAGCAATAGACATGACGAAAGATTTTGAAATCCACTTCTATAATCTGGATACACATTTACTAACTAATAAATAACAAAATTTAAAGGTATTTTTCTAATATATTTTCAATAGTACGCCAAAACAGCTCGAAGTGTCATGGCGGCGAGTGTGACGTCACGTCTAGGTACGCGTTAGATGCTTAAGTAAACAAACAGTGCAGTGGAGTGTGTTTCGTGTGAAATGTACCCAACATCATCACATCGATTCTGGGCAAATTTGAGCTATTTGCCTTAATAAAGCCTGGTTCGATTGTTCGAAATAAATCGCTAAATCTCTTCGTCACTATTTCACAAAACACTTGCACAAAACAAGTAATTGTACTAACACTGACGGATGACAGTGATGTTTACCAAGACGTGACGTCATGCGCTGTGATTGGTGTTTCAGTCAAAATGGCCGATTGCAATATTTGAATCGTATAATTTATTAAAAACCTTATTAAACTCGATTTAAAAAAAAAGTACATCAGCATTTCAAATCGTTTATAAATATATTTTACCCTGAAATCATTAAATCTTTGATTTTTTGTTAGTGTCGTCATGCCTATTCACTAATGAACAAAATGTCGACTAGATTACACGATATTGAATTTCACCACACTAAACTTTAATTAGGATATATTCAGTGTTAGAGTGTAATAGGCTTTGTGTACAACATATTAGTATTAAAACTTTTAATGACTCGCTGCCATCTATCGGTACAAAACACGAAACTAAAGTGTGAATACTCAAATTACAATTGTTTTTCTACTAACTGTGCCTGCTTACTGTGATAACTGGTTAATGTAGTTTCAGCCGTTTTAATTAATTCCTATTTTGAAGTGTTCGTCTTTTTAGACCTGTGTGTACTTATGACATTTTCGTTCTAGTTGACTCCGTCTCAAATGTTAGGGGTTTTTCAGTTTGGCCAATAAGAAAAGTTAAAAATGAAAACTGTATAATTAACATTTTTCAATAAAATGATGCATCAATAAACGGTCGGTAAATTATTAATATTTTAGTATATATTTCTATTTGCAAGTTTAGTTGAAATATTAAATAAATGATGAAATGTACTTCGCTTTTAGATTTAACATATATTATTTTATATTTGGTTGAAGGATGTTCCATTTACGTTATTTAAATCAATTTAAGTCTCTTACATGACGTTTCTAAAGTTTACTGGAACATATGTAATTATGTAGCTAAATACAAACGAATTGTAAGACATTGTTAAAATCACTACATTTCTTATTGGCGCAGCAGTTGTCGGATAATAAATTTTTAATCACCTTTTATGAATGTTGCGTGGACGTAAGAGCGAGTAAAAAGTAGATAAAATGAGAAAAATATCAAACAAGAGTCGTGAAGTGCAGTGCGCGTTTCGATTTCTGTCTATCAATTTTTGAATATTCCAAATTAAGAACGTCACCAAAAATGACAAATTATGTACCTAATATGTTTAAGGCCTTAAGGTTGGCAACGCGTCTCCTAGATCTACTGACTATGGAAGTGTCCATGGGCGATAGGAATCGCTTAGTATAAATTAACTGTAAGCTTGATCTGACTTCCTATCGCATAAAAAACAACAAATTTAGACACGAACTACAAGTTAAAAAAAAACATACAATAAATTATATTAGAAACAATTATCAACGGAGTCTTTTATAAGTTATAACGCATCTGTTAAGTGCCACAGATGAGAAAGAATAACAATTTCAAGTTTTAAATGAGGCAATATTATAACTGTCTGAAAGGATTTAACTTTTCATTTTATTTTCGGGGACATTGACTTGGCAGGTAGCGCTCGTGAAACATCTTCGGAGCGATGACTTAAATAACTCTTGGAAAATTCTGTTATATTGTAGTGTTTAATTTCTAAAATTCTCGAAAATTTATTTAATTTCATTATTCGTAGTTAAACCTTCTACGAATTCTTTCGAGTGAAATTAATATTGAATCTTTGAGAAGCAGATTTTTCCATGATATTTTTTTATGCGATAGGATGGCAAGCGATCATACAGTTCACGTATAGGAAGCGTTTCCTGTTGCCTATACATGGCTAAACTACGTTAGAGCTAGAAGACGCAGTGCCAACTTTCAGACATTCTACTGCCGATCTTATTTTTATTTTGACTATCCGAGAAAATTGCGACATTATTTAGGTTTTTCATATTAGACTTCGCAAAAAATTTCAACTAATTTCACTGTTAAAACTTTTTTAAAATGTAGTTCTACCAAATCTATTACATCTCAAATTAATGATGTTTTTTTTTCACCATAGTTATATTTATAATAAGAGTCAAAAACTATCATACCCCGACTTTGTCCGTAGTTGGTCTTTTGGCAGATGTAAAAATTCTTAGGCACTCCTCTCCTACCTATCTATTCGTATAAATACGATCTAACCAGTTATAAGATTTCGAGAAATTTAATTAAGTAAACATTGGATCATAATTTAGATCGTCGACATTTTGTGAAACGGGAACAGTGCTTTATTGGAAACAAAACGTGGTCGTGAAAAAAACTTTGTACCAATTTCGCCATATATAGATGGTATCACAGATAATATACAACAAACTGTTAACGATAATTATTAGTATTTGGACCGGTTTTGTATAGGAATATGATGTGGGGCCCGTATTTTATGATGCCTACGTATAATCTGTGCAAATGTTATTATCGCGACGGCGAAGGGAGCAACGATGCGACGCTTTAGTTGACCTACATTGCACGATAAGTTATCACGAGAATGCGATTTTCACATGGCTTGATAGAACCAAATATACTCGCGCACACACACACCCTGTATTTCTAGCACACACACGCGCAAATAAATAGTTTGATATCCATTGAAGTACTTGATTCGCACAGGTGAATGTACTGCGAGTTTGTGGATATGTACGGAACGAGATATTTATAGACTTGTGTGTATTTTCGATGATATATATATTAGATGAATAATGACGGTGATGATGATGATGATGATGATGATGATTATGGTGATGGTGATGTTTGTATTCTATAGGAATTTGAGAATTACTGTAGTCATTATTTAAACTTCGTTTTTCAATACTTCATTTTTATTTTGTAATTAGTTGTATAAAATCAAATAATTTTTATTACTTACATAACGAGTATAGTTACAATACAAATAGCACTCATTAAATGATTTTAACCGCTATTTAAAAAGAAGGTAGTTACAAATTTGACGTGTCTCTATTGATGCTGTTTTTTTTGTTTCCAAAGTAACTTGATTGAAATTTGTCTAGTTAAAATGTTTTACAATTTCTTCAGCCGTTTGATGTACCATCTGACGTTCCTTAAAAGTTGTAATGAATGATATTTCTGTATCTTTTGGTCGCATACGTTTTCATTCAAACAATTTGAAAGCTAATGGGTAAGGTATCGTTTTTACAGATGTTCGTCGGACAGGTGCCTCGAAGTATGGACGAAAACGATCTCCGGCTGATGTTCGAAGAGTTTGGACGCGTTCACCAGATAAATGTGCTGAGGGACAAGATCACGGGAGCAAGTAAAGGTTAGTTCTTGTTTCGTCGGACGCGAGTAGTGTTGTTCCTAGTGGCCTTCACGCCGTTTGTGGGCCTACCGTCAAATCACGCTCGGGTTGTCATTGCGAAGATTAATTTAGAATTTCTTCGTGAGTCTTAACTGTGATTGAATGATTGAAGATTGGCCTTGGTATGTTTGCAATCGCTATGCTGTGACTGCGGACGGTGAAAATGTAGGAAAGCTGGAGAGGTTTTATGGGAAATCTCTCCTAGCACTCCAAGAGTCTATTTGGCTAGTCGGCAGAGTAACTAAACGTCGAGTCCCACATGACCGGTTAGCAGGAGGTATGCTTAACGCATTTTCTCCTCTGCAAAAAAAAACTCTTAATGAAAATAAGATTTAGGCTCTTATGTAGCGACTGCATTCTTAGCATTGATTTAATGATTTTTATCACAAATCTCAGAAACGATTTAATATGCGAATTTGAGGTTTTACAAACGTCTACTTAACTTATCCCTTGGGTCTGATTTGCAAATTAATTTAATTGTTTTTATTACTATTTTATGTTCCGCTTATAAGAAAGTATTAGGCTTCTTTTGATAAAACATGAACAGATAGGATATTTTAAGTGAATCGAAACTAAATCATTAGTTTAGCCCCGCATCCGGTAATATTATACGAACATAATTACCACGAAACAAAGTCCAATTATTTATATGGTACAATTATTTTATAATATTATTATATTTGAAAAGATTTCTAAGAGAAATCGCAAATAAAACCTCGACTCTTAAGCAGTTTTAAAAATAAATTCATCCCATTCAGTGTGTGGAAGCAATTTCAGCGGGTTCAAGCATTCGTATGCGCAAATAATATAGTGGCATTTCTTTATACAAAACTAAGCGGGACATTCTCGCATTTGACATTTTTCTTTACAAAATTTTTCAAGAATAATAAAAGCTCGTAGTGTGCCGTTTACATTGCCTTTTCAACGATGGAGCTGAAGTGCTGGATACGAAGCGATAAAATGGCCTATAGACGATCAAGTAATTTAAAGGCATATTGAAAAGGGGCCCCGCTTTGTAACTTGAGTGGCCCCGGGGCCCTCTTTTCGATATACAACTTTGCCCAATTACCTGTACAAAAATAAGAGACCTTGGTTCCGTAGGTAAAACTTGCGCTTGACTTAGGTATTGAGTACTCCTCTGTTTGCTCTAATATTTTCTATAAACGTGTTTTTTGTATGTCTAGTCATTTGTGTGCCCTAAAAGGATGTGAAGAATAAGAATAAGAGAGAGAGTTTCGTCTGGTCAACAGCGCAAAATTTAATAATTATTCATGTTATGTTGCTTTATTTCGTAACCTAACGTATATGAAAAAGTGTTTAATATATTTTTATTATAAAAGTATATTAAACGTATATAAAAATAGGCTTGGAATTCGGTTGGGCGTAGCAAACTCAAAGGTTTATTAAAATTCCAGCTAAACGAGAAAAATTGTACAATTGTATACCAATTTATAATCAAATTGTCAATAATAATTATTGTCATATTTCAAGCAACGAACTATTGATAATTTATTAAAATTAATACAAGAATTAAAGGTCCGCTAGTCTGGAGGTGTCTATGCGCGACAGGAACAGCTCTTTTGCATTCCTATGCTTTTAAAAAGACGATTTTAATTACAATCCTTTATTCTATATTACATATACTTTACCTACGATTAATTAGAATATCGAGTAACGTTAGCAAAGTGCCACCGTCTCGTGTAGCAATTTCAAAACTAAATTCTGTGAAATAAGACCGACGAACACGCGTCGCTTAGAATCATTGCGTTCTACGCGAAGGCTTTACTAACCAAAGTCGGCTAATTAACGTGTCACAAGCACCTTCGAACATATACCAAGGCGCAGACGAGTGTACTATTATTACACACTTGAAAAGCCCACGTGATTTAAAACGTTCTTTGAAGTCGAGAAATTAAATGAAATGTCTTAGTATGTGTGCACATGTATGAACGTTATATTATAATAAACAACAAATTGTCTTGAGGGTGAATAGATCGCTTTTTGAGATAATATAAGGTTATATGTTGTTGTTTGAGCGTGTATAAAGGCCGGCAACGCATCTCCTATACTCCTGGTCGTGTGAAGTCCATGGGTCACTATAATATAATCAAAAATGTATAGTGTGAATGATTTTATAACGTAAGATTATTGTTTAATCTTATGGAAGTATTTACTATTTGATCAAGGTCCCAGTGTTCTATTTTTAAATTTAAAAAGGCTGAGTGTTTTCTATGTTAAATCTACCTTCAAAGGAGAGGTCGCAGCGTTAGGGCCATCATTATTTCGATACAATTTATCGATTGAAAGTCAAAATATCGTTGTAGATATAATTATAATATATATTAGTATAATAATTATAACAAGAATAAAGTAAAATTATATAATCTATTAATAGGATATTAATTATTAAGAGGCAGTGGAGAAAATCAAATTTTAGAGATAAAATCGGGCCAAATAATAAGTTATCCACGAAAACGTTGAAATATAATGAAAATCCCGTAATGAAACGAGGAATGAACAAGAATAAAAATTATAAAAGATTACAGGCTGTCAATTAAGTTTTTTTTTGTCGAAGAAAATTCGGAAGTTCGCTGAGGCCCGGGAAAATTCTGATTCTGTACGAATGATTTCGTTTTCATTTGAGTGTATTAGACCAGGATAATTGTAATTTGTTCCTATTCATCCTTTTTAATGACCAGTATAGTATTTTCAAAGATTCTTTTCTCGAATTATAATATTCAGGGGACTGACTGTTTTGGCGTTTTGTTAATTTCTAATTAAATGTAATTAAACATGTAACATTTACTTTCCGTTTGGGTATGATTTAATCATGAAATACTGAAATGATGAAGCGTGAAGTGTTATGCGCGTTTCGATTTCAGTCTATGAATTTCCGAAACTTCGAAAAAAAAAATTAAAGGAAGGTCTTCTGGACCAATTTTTCTTTTTTTTTAAAGATGTTCGCGTTTTTAGCGTATTGGCTATTAAAACTAATCGGACGTTTTGGAGGTGCCCATGGGCGACAGAAATCGCTTAATACAAGTAAACTGTATGCTCGTTTGCCTTCCTAACGCAATGCGCGCTTCGATTTCAGTCTGTACATCCTAATATTGAAAGAAAATAGGTTAGCAGGTATTAATAATAATTTATCTAATAAGATTTTTATTGCAGTCCAGGCTCTTGTGTTTGCAGATGCGTACGTACGTATGTACATAATAATTTACCATCGGGAGGCTTATTAGGTCGTTTACCGGGCCAGTCTTAAAAAAAGTTACCGAGAGACAATTTATTTGCCCGAATCTTACGGCTAGATTATACAGACGTCGAGAGAAAGGTTCCGTGAGGCTGATGTTTCTTTAAATTACGGCTCAATTTAAGATGTTCTTGTAAGGCTCGCCTGATATTGTTTCAGCCGACAATGCCTTACATGTTACATGTTGACGTTTTTGTTGTCGAAACTCTTTGTGAGGCTTTCCTTTTGTAAGTCTTCATACAAATGGGGAGCTTTTTGTTTAATTTCACGTTGCCGCGTGCCGTCGAGCTTCAACGGACGAGACGGTACATCGTGACGCTGGTTGGAATACGTCAGGAACTTTTTAAACGGCGTTATGATTTCAGATTTATGTCTGTTCTCTCACGCGTGTAAAATATTTGGTAATTTTAATTGGGTGATTTTAATTTCATTCAACATAGATGTCGCTTTTATCAATTTACCCAAAGAACGGTTTCTGTGATTTTAATTGGTGTCTGAATAGAGTTCAGGCGACTGGAAAAGGCGTGGCGAAACGTTCATTATCCCGAAGTAATTAATTAGGAAATTATCAAAAAATTATCGTAAAAATAAGACAGGTATTAGGTTTTCTATTACTATCAATTAATTATCAAAACACTGGATGTGAGTTGCGATGTCCAGAATTGTAAGACGTAAGATTCGAACGTAGAAATGTTTTATCAAATTTTGAAGGCTACAATTTGAAATCTTTTTCATCAATGATCGGGAAGTACAGTGGCGATATTTTAATATATTCTGGGCTTTCAATAAACAACAGTTTCATGTTATGTCATGGGTCGTATTGACTGAAACAAACAAATCCGGTGGGAACTGAAACCGCCAACTAATTATGCAAGTTATGCATACCTATGTAGGCATGTTGCATGAAATTTAGATCACAAATACACTATGTTTTTGTAATTTAATTTATCAACAGTTGGTTCTTGATCACGGAGAGGTTTTGCTTTAAGACGATTTCAATGGAAACCTGTGTTAACTAACCCTCTTGATAAGCATTTTCACAAAACTAATGAGTGTTTAACTAGCAAAATTAATGAGGCGTTATGAATAATATCGATAATATTATATATTCATTTGTATACACAATTCGATTTATATAGCCTCGAAAGTCTAACTGCATAATTTTATACAAAAAATTATGTGGATACTGGAATGGCAAATTTTTGTAACGCAAGGTTTTTCTATCAATTACGATCTTAAAGCAAATTATAATATCTTATGGTACACAAGACTACCGACTGACCTTGACCTAATCGAGGACGTCCTAAGGAAAAACCAAGACTAGGCTGTCTAATAAACGAGCGTGTAGGGACTCACAAATGGTAGTAGAGGAAGTTAAAGAATTCTGTCAGGACCGTGGCACGTGGAAAACCGTAGTCTCTGGCTATCTCTAGGGGAAGAAGGCATGATTCTTTGTATGTATGTATCTTAAACCAGCCTATAAAACTCATTAGATGTCTGTCAAAGAATAAAACGTATATTTTGTTCATAAACACTGTTTCCCGTGTCTTCGCTGAGGAACGAAGTGTTCCAAACGCGTTATTGTTTCTCGATTGTTTCTGCATTTGTTACGTATATCGTTGCAGTTGTGAAGTCGTGCAGAAAAATAGGGAAATTCTATTAATATGGAGTCGACGTTTGTAAATTGCTTTATAGGAAACGTTTTCGTATGTAGAATAGTAGTAAGCATAATAGAATCTAGTTTGTACGGCGTAAGGGAACATAGTGAGAAAGCGTCTCGTGGCAAATTATAATAATGTTTCGGTTACCCAGTTTTTGTCGATGTTTATACAGGATGTTTGGGGACAGCTCCCGAATTGTAGCCATTTCTGAGATGAGAGTATTCATTATATGTTCGGAGTATTTCATGCTAAATCAGACGATTTGAAATAGATTTTTTTTTTAAATTACATAATTTTAGATATTTCTTAAACCCTCTCAACAAAGCCTCCTTGGTAAATATTTAGTTTATCTTGATCAGCTATTTAAAAGATGACTTTACCAAAACGACTTGGCACATGTTGTTCTCTTCGTAACAGAGAATGTAGTGAATAAAAAAAATCGTGTCATGTCGTGACAATTTTGAACTAAATACCCGATTGCCTTAAATGAGACAGTGTTCTTGGAGTTTTTTCTGATACTTACACACTTAAAAATTGTAACTCACAGTATCCCTTATTACTTGTTAATCGTCAGAGTAATTGTCAAGCTTTTTACGGCGAGCTTTTGAGTTATAATTTCGTCATTGAAGCATATAATTATACTTTTGATGAAGCTTAAAGTGCGTCTATTTAACGGACTGTTACAGGATTTAAATATTGTACTCGTGTAATATTTACACCGTTTTTATTTTTTATTTTTATTATTTGATAGTTCGGTGTTCTCGTTGATCGCATTAAAACCTTTTTTTAACTGTCATATTTTGTTCCTGATGTTGTGTTTACAACTAAAATTAAAAAAAATAAATCATACTATTTGTTTTGATTGCCAGTCTATAAGAATCCAAAAATAAATTTACTCATTCTCTAGTATTTACTTAGATCTCAAGATAACTAAATGGAATGTCGTGTTTTAAGTGGTAACAATTAAAAATTAAATTACACACTGATATTTTTTCTCGTATAATACGTACAACTGATGAGTTTGCTCTATTGGGTGATTCACGATCGGCGATATTAATTTATAAGTTTTAATTGTTAGACATTAATACAAAATAAATAATAAATTAAAATAGCTAAGTGTATTGTTATTGTGATGATTTTCTTGGACGCTGGCGCCACCTGACGATAACGAATATGAAGTGTTTGTACATTTTTTGTATGTATGTTCGCTACGTGTCTTGTAATGTTATGTAAGCGTTCGCTTCTGTTCCAGGATGCTGTTTTGTGACGTTTTACACGCGAAAAGCCGCCCTGAAAGCGCAGGACGCTTTGCACAATATCAAAACGTTGACTGGGGTAAGTGCGTTTAGTGTTGTAAATTCCCCGTTTAATAATGTATGTGTTTCAGTTAATATTAAAATCTTTCTTAGTCTTTATGTATCTATCGCAGAGACCTATTTATTGACTTGAACAAATGCATTGTGAATCAATTGTAAATTTGTATGTATTGAGCTGTTTAAGCAAACTGTGTTGAAATGTTATTGTAAGTATTCTACTATTGGCAGAAGTTTGTTAAATATTTCAATAAATCACGTTATAATACATCGTTATAACTTCAAATTATTTACGAGCTAACGTAGATATATATTCTGAAACGTTTAATATTTTTATTCTGAGTAATAAAGAGTCATCTTAGTAAAGATTCGTCGATTGCTAAGGAAGTGAAAATTTAACTGTTACGTTTTTAACACCTGCGTGGTTAGTTATTTAATTCATGCATACAATTGTCTCTAATTATTTATCAGAATCCAAATATGACTCGCACGCCGTTTCGAGTTTAATAACATTCTTTCTTTTATTTGTATCAAACGCAAGACCACAGGTGATGTCCCTTCGTACGGCCTGATTGAGATCATACAATCGATTAATCAAACGAATCGAATCGAACGTTTAAAAGTATTAACGCAACTGTAAAGAATTTAACGCAACGAACGACATGACAAACGCCGCTCGAAATCGAATATCAGTGACGGGCTCGGCATCTCTTTTTTTTTCATTTATTTCGCTCTTCTCATCGCGACCTGTTGCGATACTGAAACATAACAATTTTCATTATTACATTACACGATCGTGACACAAACATCGTCGGCGAATCGATTGTTAGCGATCACAATCGAATTACCGATTCTTTTATACCGAGTTCCTCGGTCTTCCCAACTTCGACGCTGCGATAATTCAATTCTATTATATTATCGGGGTGGTTCTTTTTTTCTCTCTCTCTCGATTGATTCCTTTTCTTTGATAGGACCGACGGGCAGGTACATCGCGGCGATTTCCACCAAATTGGAGGAAAATATTTGCCGATTGTGGGAATTGTAAGCGTCTTATTTATGCCCTCTCGAAGCGATTACGTGGACGCGTAATTGCATGGCTTTTGTTCGCAGGGTATTTTCGGTGTTGTGTTTACGATGCGTAATTATTGTTTCCCTACGCTCGATCCTAAGACAACAATTTAATTTTATTTGCTTTTTATTTACTTTTGTGTTGTTTGATTTCTTTTAAACGGAGTTTGTTCAACGAACAGGATAAATTTAATAAGCGAAGGAACCGAGCGAACTTTTGTAAATCTCATACATGAAAATCAATGCATTGTGTACGCCAGGTTTCGAAAATAAGCTCTGACTTAAACTTTACTAAGTTTCACTACGTACAGAAAATATGGAGAAACATACTTCTTTACTTCTTGATCCAAGTACTACTTATACATATATTTTCTTAAAAAATTATCTTCATACGGACAAAGTCAAGAGAATAATTTAGTAAGTTAAATAATTAGAATATTTTAATTACGCAATGTTTGTATTTAATTTTTTTCTGTATTTATTATTATACATATTTCTCTAACAAAGTATACGAAAAATATAGACTTATTCTTACGTTGAAGGAAAAAAGATTTTAATTAGATCCTCTGCGATACTTATAATCTGTGGCACTGGTGACATGCTTTTAAATGTCACAATTGCACATGACGTCAGCTGTCAAAAGCATAGAGCAAGACACGCTTTGTGAGCAACACGAGATTTAATGAGATTATTTAGTCTCCAAACTACATAAATAGTCATAGATTAGAAATACGGAGGTAATTTTTAACTCATTTAAGAGTTTAAGGAACGTTATAATATTTTAATCTGAAAACGTTGAGTAAATTTAACGTTCATAAAATAACATTTGACCTAAAAGTATTAAAAAGGAAGCCTTAAGTTATGAGGCTGACTTGTTTCAGTTCACTAATAGCCCGGGCTATTTGCAAAAGATTATAGCGTTACTCTAAAGGGTTTCCGTTTTAACCGTGAACGCTTTTATATACAAAATTCTCGGAATATACGAACGGTTTATCTTTTCCTAAAAAGATTTAATCTTAATACTTGGAAATTTCGTATGAATTATGCGGTAGTGACGTGAAACTCATGTTTTATTGCTGTACCTAAGTGTTTCCAATGGCTACACTTGGCTATTTACGACTTATTAAGTTATTTGGCTACATGTCCTCAAAATTCTCGTGTTATTGATTTTTATATATGATTGTAGTATTTGAAGGCTCTGTAGCCTAGCGATTGTGCAAAGCAACCGCGACGCAAGAGCACCGGGTTTGAGTCCCGGTCGGAACTCAGTTGCATTTTTAAAAATATGTAATTTGTGATCTGCCTCGGGTACGGGCTGCCTATGGCCGGACGAGTGTCAAAAACGCAGGTATTTTGAGAATTAAATGGTGTGAATTAAACTCCTAATAATTTATAAATAGTTTTGATTTCAGTCTGTGAATTTCCGAATACTTAATATAAAAATAAAATAAGGCCTTAAGGTCAGCAACGCGTCTTCTAGATTATCTTATATTGGAAGTGTCCATGGGCGACACGAATCACTTAATATAAGTGAACTGTATGCTCGTTTGCCTTCCTATCGCGTAAAAAAAACAAAAATCTATTGTATTATAAAACTTGCCAATTAATATCGTAGATAACTTCTTCGAGTTTTAATAATTTTTAAACACTAAAGTATTCATTGATACGCATAATTATACAGTCCGATATAACAGAGATAACGAGAAGGGAACATTTGAAAATCCAGTGGAAAAACTATTGAAAAATGTACGTAGCCGAGAGGAAAATCGATCTAGTAGTACATGAAATTTCTAAGCGACTCCGTAGTCAGCGAGCTTTAGAAATTTTCCAATATCGTTTCATGAAGTTGTCACTGTAAGAGGCAACGTGAGATCTTTAACCGTTTGTCGTCCGTTCTTCGAGTAATAATAAATCAATCTATTGCTCGACGGTGAACGCTCGGAAAATGGAAAAACTATATTTCACCCGGATACCCGGGCCAACGGCGGTCACGGGTGAACTTTGATCGATATACCCGGATTTTATGATCGAGTTTTCTCCGGTCTTAAGTAATTGACTCGCTCCATTAGTGAGGAAGGCTTTCGGGGTTCTCTAGTACTTTGTTATAGATTTGTATTGATGGATTTAACGTTTGCTTTTGCCCTTGTCGAAGGGGGATCCTTAATAGATATATATCAATTTATGAAATACATTAGACGAATATTGAATAAAGTATACGTTTTTATTGAAATTAAGATATGAATTGTAAAGTTTTATAATTTGCGGCAACGTAAGACATGATCTAAAGGCTCTATTTTTGTTATTTTTATTAAGGCGGAAATGAGTTTGTTTCTTCGTTTTGACTTTACGCCTAAACTGCTAGGTCGATTTTTAATTTGATAGTAACATAGATGGTAATGTGGAGACGTATAATAAGCAACACTAACTAAAATAAATTGATCTTTGGATAACTGTTTTGTAGACTCATTAAAAGTTTTATACTCTCCAAGTTGAACTGTAAAAATTAAGTATCGTCCTCATGCGATCAATATGATTTCATTTTTTCTGGCAAAGATCCATTTCGTGTAGATTCTAGATACAGTAAAGTACACAAAGCACTAATGACGTGATTTATGAAAGAAAACATTGAGCCGAACGCAAAATTTACTGCTCCGGGTAACGCTAAACGGTTGTAAAAATATTATTTTTAAAAAAAGAACCTTCGAAATTTAATTTATCGCTACTGCTATTCGGCATGCGATTTTTACGTTTTATGATTGATGCGATTATTGCAAATCACGACGAAGGAAAGGCCGTTGTTGACTGACTTATTTTAGGTCAGATTTACAATAAGCTTTACATAGACAATTTGTAACGTCTATCTATATGTTTGCCTGAAGTTTCCCGTTAAAAACTGCTATATGGAATAAATTAGACTCCTTATATGCTTCATCATGTGTTGAAATTAACTTAATAAACCGCATCGTACTTTAGCTGTAAATAATAAAAAAGCCTTAATTTATTTAAAACTCATTTTACATTGAAAGAAACAATGTTTACTATTCACTGCTCTATTTGTGTAATATTCGAGTTTGTGCATAGTTACATTTACTTACTATTTTCTTGTGAAGTGTTACCTAAAATTTTCCTGTGATAGATATGATTTCGTGGCGATATATTTCTGTTTAAGAGCCGGGTTATAGATTCAATTCTAAGTATTAAAAAGCTTAGCGATACGACTCAAACACTAGCATCCATATACAGAATGTTCGGGGACTGCTTCCGAAAACGAGGACAGGTGATAGCACTAATGACACCTTTGATGAAGGGACGGGATAAAATTCGATCCTGACCAAAAACAAATATTTTTACGGTTTATTAGCGTTATTTCGCTCCACCGTGTTAATCCAGGTATTTTAGTTATCATGCTTCATTGCTGGTTTTTTTTTTAATAAAGTAATGTATTTTTTATGAAACTATCGTTTAAATTAGCTGTACTTACAAGATGGAGCGTAAATAATGCTAATTGAAAAATGTTAATAATATATCTTTATTTTAGTCACGATTAATTTCTTTCCGTCAAATCATTCACAGTCATTAGTACTATCAGCCGTCTTCGTTGACGGGAGCAGTCCTTAAACATCCTGTACATGTAGGTTGTAATGTCCGCTAATGGACATTTCAAAATAAGTACTGAACTCTTAATAGACAGAGCATTTTTCAATAATACCTAATAAGGCTGAAGTGAACTATCGCCTATGAAAATTTCAAACTCGTCCACGTTAAATAATACTTTATAAGCCATCTATTCGATTAGTAAAAACAAAGCACTTTAATTACACGTTGTACGATACTAAAACAATAAATAGGAGCGCGTACAAAATTTGCATACAAACTGTTGTCTTACACGGCTATGCATCAGGCTAATTACATTTCTAGCCATTAGCCCGAGTTTGTGAGGGGGAAAGTTGGAATCCCATGTCAATAACTTTAATAGCTTCCAATATACAAAAGCTTCCGATACGAAGGTGGAGTCGGCACTTATGGCTCCCGCCGGTGCCTTTATAATGTAAGTTGGTGCATAGTACAAGCAATAGTGAAGCATACAGTAACACGTCGAGTTCGTTTTTAAGATCTATAGGATAAAAATTGATTTTAAAGTTAACTATACTTTCAAAACCGTTAAGTGTTCTGTATTCTGAACTATCGAAACAAAACAAAAACACTAAAAAAATTAACGATGTAATGTAACTTAAGTACCGCTTAGCATTAAGTGAAAGTCGAGTTAATTTTTAAAAATTCTGAAAAAATATTGACTCGAATTTCACTTAATATTAGTGTATATATATATACTAATATTAAAAAGCAGATGACTTTGTTTATTTGTTTGAACGCGCTAATCCCAGAAACCGCTGGTCTAATTTGAAAAATTATTTCAGTGTTAGATACTGCATTTATCGGGGAAGTTTATAGGCTATATTATGTTTTCAAAAAAAAATTAGGGACCTTACCAACAATCCAATAATATAATCCAAGGTGTAAAAATCGATATGAACCCGAGCGAAGCCGCTGGCAGAATCTAGAGTTATAAAATGAACATAAAAGAACGACTAAATCGTATAACGAAGTAACTTACACCGGTTCCTTTACTCTAGTTATTATTACGCTATTGTGAAGTTGAGTGTACGTTTAAAACTGATAATAAAATCCGACATGTTCAATATATCGTCTTTATTACAAGAGTTTGTTTTGAAAGGAAACAATATTTTTAATAATAATTGATCTTTAAAAAGTTATTCCAACACATGAGAAGCTAAGATCAGCATAATACTTTTAATTATAATAAACGGAGATAAGATCAGATTTAAACTAATAGCGTATAAATTATTTAACAGTGGTAATTGTGCCATGATTTAAAAAGATTCTTAGCAATTTCAACGTAGTGTTATGTAAGTTTTAATTTTTTTTTTGGTTTCTCGTTAAACGTAACGTAACGTTTTTCTATATTTTCTCCCAAGTATGTGTTATTTTACTTTTAAAAAACTTTTTTTTTATTTATTACAGAGAGGTCTTACCTAATGGTAAGTGATTAGTTTTCCTGTGTATACACAGGAACGATATTCTCGCAAATGCGTCTTGGAGTTTTTTAATTTTATTTTGTATGCGATAGGAAGGCAAATGGGCATACAGTTTATTTATATTAAGCGATTCCCGTCGACAATGGACACCTCCAAGATCATTAGATCTATAAGACTCATTGCCAACTTTCGGGGATAGTAGATCTTTTTTTATTGCTAGTTAATTAATGTTTCATTCCTTTAAACGCAAAAATTTGTGTGTCTGTTTGTAATAATATAAAAATACTATTTATTTAAAAAAAATAGTAGTACTTTTAACAATACAACTTTAGTTTTTATATTAGCCTGCTCGATTTGACTATTACCTAAATTGCTGAACTGACTTTGACGGGCGTTTCACTAGTAAACAGCATTTTAGCGTACCCTTTTTTCAACATTATTGTTATTCCAAAAATAGTATATAGTATGTTTAAGTAAAAGAACACTTCTATACGGCATATCTAATTTTGGATTTCGCCGTTTGCAGCGAGAGTTGGTAGACGCAGACGGAAATCGTGATAACATTCTCGGGCTTATCTCTTTAAGCTCGGCGAGGATCGTTGTATCAGAATACTCAACGTTAACTCATACATTTAATCTCAGGTTCAATAAAACATACTGGCGGTAACCGAACTTAGCTTACAAGTGTCTCTACACTTGTAAGCTAAGTTCGGTTACTAGACTCTTCTAGTTACAAGCGTCAAAGGAGATCCCCCTCCAGCCCCATAGTATGGGATTGAAATTCCATTGGAGATTATTAAATGCGAGGAATTTTGAAGCAAATAACATGGACCGACGGGGTCGCGGTCCCTCTGAAATATTTCAAATTGTTCAACGGCTAATTAAGTATATGATTGAATTTTATAAGGCTGAATATATTATATTCATTTTTAACCCCTATCGAACGTAAGTTTTGTGTCGTATCGTCAAATCGTAGCTATAATTTGATTTAAATAATATTTTTTGAGATGTAATGTACGTTTTAAAGTCTCGTGAAAGACAGTTGTGATTTTTACGTGCCTGTTTGTGACATAGTAGCACATAAATGAATAAGCCGATTCCGATGCAGTTTTATCGTTGTAAGCTGACGTAATTGATACTATTATTGGTTATAATTTACGAAGCGTTCAGTCGTTTTGGTGATTTGATGATGGGATCTATAAAAATTTTAATATTTTTTGTCGGTCTTTTAGATGTGACATCAAAATAGGTCACGTTTCTTTTGTCTTGGCGATGAGATTTTACGATTATTTTACTTTGCTATCTCCTCTATATAAATTGCTAATTTTCATGTTAATATTTATTACTAGCTTTTGCCCGCAGCTTTGCTCGCACTCGTGTCGATTTATCAATATCGTCGGGTTGTCTACAATATCTTTGAGCAAATTAATATTATGTACAGATACACGATTTCTACTGATTTATTGTATGTATGCAAGAATTTGAAATAATATTTTGGTATGTATATCAGTTTGTACCTGATGTCAGATATTGATAAAACAAAGACGATGTTGTACTGGGTATGCTATTACTGATGAAAACCGTGACAAAATACGAGTATTGTATATACAGACAGACAGAAAGGCATTTTGTGTTCTATTGCTTTCTTCTAATCTCCCACAATCTCTTTTGCATAAATTCATTGACTGTACAAACACACGATATATTTTGATTTTATACAGGTGTTTGGGGACTGCTCCCGAAAACGAAGACAGGTGATAATACTAATGATACCTTTGATGAAGGGACAGAAAAATCGAATATGTTTAAAAAAAGACATATGTTTAACACTTTTAATTAGAATTATTTACGTTCCATCTTGTAAGTACAGCTAAATGAAACGATAGTTTCATAAAAACACATTACTTTACTAAAAACAGGAACCGGCAATGAAGCATGATAACAAAAACAGCTGGACTAACATGATGTAGCGAAATCACGCTAATAAAACGTTTTAACTATATAATTCTTTTTTATCAGGATTGAATTTTATTCCGTTCCTTCATCAAAAGTGTCGTTAGTACTATCACCTGTCTTCGTTTTCGGGAGCAGTCGCCAAACACCCTGTATATGTAACAGGACCAATATTGTATCGCGTATGGTTTACGTATGGTGATCTCCCGCCTATTTGATGCGAGGCGCCTACTAATTGACTAATTGAGGGGACCTGACGCGCTTCTAATTACCCAAATAATTACGGCATTTAGGGGCTATAGGCTGCAGCCTTATGACGGCACCGGAACGGGCTGTCGACACTCTAGGCGTATTCGAATTTCAAATTATTTTTGAAAAAAATATCGCAAAAAGTGAATATCCTAGTTTAGTTCATTACTAATGATTAACAGATACATTTTAATCGCGAACACTTAACACATTCCGTGCCCACCACCCGGATCCGAGTGAGGCGGGGCTATAGTAGCGGCCCCTCCCACTCGGATCCGAGC
>JAOSYY010000010.1:7056229-7068369 GCA_025727935.1 Hebomoia glaucippe
CCCTAAGTGATAAGGGTTGTTCACCCTTAAATTTTATTTTTTAATTTTTGGATGAAATTTTTTTTTCTTTTTTTTTAAGATACAGCATATAAAATTACATATAACTACCAATTTTCACCCCTCTACAGTCAACCCTTAAATATTTATGTGGCAAAACGACGTTTGCGGGGTCAGCTAGTTTTATATAAATTAAACTGCCTATAAATATGATTGTATACCTGTATAATTATAATAAGCGTTAAATTTATTTAATGTGTCCGTAATGTCAACTGCATCGAAAGGGTCTCTCGACATTGATCCGCATTTGTACATACGATTAACATTTCCGAACATGTCCGTCGTTCATAGTTCCGTACGTTCGTGACAGTTTTACTAATCACGCGTCGCCTTTGTTCGACTCGAGAGTCGTCTATCGGGCTTAATATTGATTGTTACCGTTGCAAGTGCCAACCGTTTTATCTTTGGGACTTCACACATCCAGTCTGACGTTTAATAATTAATTGACATCAGTTGTACTGCTGTTGTACAGATTCTGTGGGTTTGAGATAGACACGTCTAAATTAAAAATTAATATTTTTATTTGTAATTCTCTTTGGAATACTTATATTAGCTTTTTGTTCAACAAAACGAAACATTTTTATATGCTAGACGGCCAAACAAGCGCACAACTGACGTGTTGGCCAAATGTTGCCAACCCAATAGACTCTTTAAGTTTAATATTTTGATTTCGTAAGACAAAACATATCCATATCAATAAAATTGAAGTGCCTGTTTGCTATATGACATAACAACTTTATACGGTTACTTATAACAGATAAACAATGAAAACAATTAATTGTGTCTGTCTGTTTTGAAATAGCTTGACTCAATTAAATCGGCTTTTTCTACTGATATTTTTTTATAGTTTTTAAACGCCTGCGGCTAAACGTGAAGAGTACCCGGTCTTCATTTAGCGCACGCCGCGCTCTCAATCTCGCCTTCAGTAATGGCGCATCCAAGGAGACTCTGATTAGAGCGTGACGTGACAAATTGTACACTTCGTACAGTGTTTGTCCACGCTGGCCCAGTGATTGATGATCATCTGGCCCTAATTAGATAAGGAATACTCCCCGCTTTACGAGATCATAGCAATTCGCGTAAGATTCATGAATCAACTGTTAGTATGGTCTAATCTGAAATTACGTTCGGGTTTGGGTTTGGATGAAATCACAAGAGTCTACTGGCCCGTGTAACTTTGTTGTGGATAATTTAATGTGAGACTGTTACGAATGCCTGATGTAAAAGTAATTAAATTTAGCGTACAATCGAATTGAGCAATTGAGCCGAATCGAGGCAAAAAGAAAACTTCAAGGCTTTATTTCATTAACTTTATTAAAACCACGACTTTTCATCCAGCAAAAATGTTTCTGATTCGAATTTAGACGGAGTAAAATTTAGAAATATTTTTTTTTACGCCAAGCACATCAGACAGACATTGAAATATGTCCATTCTGTTTTTTATTAGAGAAACGAGAACTCACTGTACGTTTATTCTAATAAGCAGATTTTAATTAGTATTTATTTTTTATAATAACTCCGCGATATTGTTTTAAGTATTCAAAGTTAATGCATGTTTTAAAGTAGCAAAAGACGTTCGCAAGCCTACCAGAAACTACTAATTCTACAATAATCATAAAACAAGTTAGTCTGAAATTCAGCACTGAGAAAGAACCTAAGTGGGTAATTGGTGCACGTTTGGAAAATCTAAAATGTGTCTATATGAGTACTGAGACCTTCTTAGTACAAAAACCGATAGACAACGAAAACAATGTTATATATTACATTAACTATGTTACAAATAACGTGCTAGACAACTAGAAGCCGCGCGCAGATGTTAGTAAGGGATAAATTCTAGAAACTAGTGACGTACGATGAACTTAAGAATACAAAATTGACGTGTCAACGGTGGCCTTGAGCGTTATGAACTGAAACTACGTTATAACTTGTCTGCATCAAATTAGAAGGGTTTTGTTTATAAAGGCTCGAATGTTGAACGCTGATGTTACGCGATTGTTTTGATTATTAGATTTTGTTGTTAAGCGGACTATCGCGTTACGCGGAAACTTTGTATATTATCTCGCTCATTGTATGGATTTTAATTAATGAAGAGTATAATATGATGAAACATGAATAGACAAAGTTTATTCCCGCTTATTATAATGGTTGCGTGGGCTGATAGGGCTTTGTTTCAGGCTCTCGTCTAGTTTATCGATGTGTTTATTTTTATAACTAACTTTTGACCTTTGCAAAGTTGAAGTGAAGTTTGGCGATAGAATTATGCTCTCGTGTGTACTCTGTTTTTGTGGAATAGCAATTGATTTCGTTTGTGTCTGTTCTGTAGAAGTTTGTGACAGATTAACGAAACGACTTTTGTTACTGTTACAATAAAATTATATTCAGTTTATATTATAATATTACTTCACACTCGATATATCGTTTTGATATTAAATACGTCTATAGGGTAAATAAAAACTACTTTTTATTTTATATATGAACAATAAACTTGCTTATAAAAAGGAAGGTCTTTCGTGAAGGCTGAGAAGGACAAGCTAAGCACATACTTGGACTTGGCTCACGAGATAACCGCTTTGTGGGATGTGGATTCGATGTTCATTGTCCCTATAGTCGTTAGCGTGAACTGCAAAAGGCAGTACACCTGGACACAGCGCGTATTGTCGGAAGGTTTCTTTCTCTGCGGCCCTAACCATCGGAAGCTCGGGCCAAGCTCCGCTGCTGGTGGTTTTCCAGATTAGGTTTTTTATACTATTTTTCTCTTTCAATTTTACTTTTATATCTATTTCATAAAAAATCTAATTTAGAAATTAAATATACGAAAGACAATAATAAGGAACGTCTGTAAATTAATGTAATTTAAAAATGGAAACAATTTTTTTATTAAAACGTGAAAATTATATTTTCTAATACTCAATTTTTGTTGCCAGTATATTACAATAAATGAATTACATTTTCTTTCCACTTGGTAAGTAGATATGTTTGTTATGCGTTGGGCGTGTGTCCATTATGTGATATAACATCGGAGTCATGTAGGAGAGTTTGTCATGTCGTCACTCATCGCGTCTATGAAAATAAACGGCCCGCGATTGACAAGCTTTGGGTCACTACGAATTATAAGCGTTTACGTCCTCGAACCGAAAATACATTTAGCCATGAATTATGTAAATTTGGATTCACGATGAACATTTATAACAAACTAGCCGACCAGCGAACGTCCTTTTTCCACGTAAATATATCGCGATTAAAAAATAGGGGTTGATGGATGGTATCATGAAAAAAAAAAGAAAAAAAGTATCATAAAAAAAAAGTAAAAGTTTTGTTCAGAACATTAAAAATTAATGTTAAGGGTGGGCAACCCTTATCACTTAGGGGTATGAAAAATAGGTAATAGCCGATTCTCACACCCACTGAATGTGAATATAAAATTTTATAAACATCGGTCTAACCGTTTTAGAGGTGTATGGTAACTAACATTGTGACACGAGAATTTTATATATAAGATTCTACGATATGGTGTGAGGATAAATCAGGAGATTCCGATTGTCTGTATATTTATACATACATACATACATCTAGCATATATCGATGGATCCTACGAATATGGGCCAAAGTAGCAATTTGCACATTTTTACTTTTTTTCGTAAAAAGCCTCTAAATTTTGAACTTAATGACATGGATTAAAAAACCGTAAGTACTTCAGAGATGATGGTCTATGAATCCGGGGGCCCAATATCATTGAAACGTCTGATACGGCGTTTGCTACAACCCTGACACTGACTGAAAACAACAGCCACTAAACATCGGTGCACGTGTTCGACGAATTATCGATTATTTGAATTTTAATTGACGTCTCACCGATTCACGCACAGTGTTTACAAATAATTAAAATTGTTTCGTCTGTTTGTTCGTGCGCCGCGCGCGCTTTGTAAATAATTAATATTATTGAGAGCATCAATTAAACCTGTCAACAGTTGATATCATCTTTTATTTGTATATTCGAATGAAAATAATCAATCACCAGGATTTTCCAGGGGCATACTTGCACGCATGTTATATACAAATAAGCAACTTCCGGCCGAGGGTCGTCAAAAACATAAAAACATAGCATAGAAACATATTGATAACGTCAACTTTAAAACTAAAATCTCTAAAGTCGTGATTAGTCCATCTTTTTAAAACTGCATTGTCACAAATCTACATTTAAACGCTCTTTTTAAAATATTCTTTGAACATTAATTAAATTATTCAAGTGACGTAGTTTTATATCTTGAAACATAAAAACAAATGCTTGCGTGTTTGTATTTTACGTAAGTAATACTTTACCAATTGCAATAAGATTTTGTCAGTTTATTGTTTTCATTTTCGTGAAGATTTATAATCTGTTTATTTTTTCTTCTGTGACAGCAAAGCACAGAGTATACTAGCCGGTAACTTAAAAGGATATTTTGTTCCAATTTCGTATCAATTCCGTTATTATATCACTTTTTGAAATCTTATACAGGCTGTTGCCTCCGGCTCTGACTCGCAAGTTTTTAATTCGTATTTTTATTGCTTTGAAAGTAAAATATCTTCTTTCATAGAACGATTTTGATTTTCAATACAAAAAAATTTACGTAAATATACCTTTATGTGAATCAAGGATAATAAATATGTTTTTGATTTTTTCAGATGCACCATCCGATTCAGATGAAGCCGGCTGATAGTGAAAACAGAAATGGTAAGTGAATTTTTTTATTAAAGTTTAGGTATCGAGTTGAATCTGAACTTTTAAGCTAATTCTACGTCTTACTAAGAAGTGATCTTCGTCTATGCTATAATATGTATGTTTGGTTAGTTGTAAAACAGGAACTGTATATCCAAATAAGTTACTCACTTGATACGCTAAATAAAAATAAACACAATAATCAGCAGACCGTCATTAAATTATAACTGATAAAATTTGGCAACGCGTCTCCTAGATCCTCTGGTCTTGGAGGTGTCCATGGGCGACAGAAATCACTCACTAACAGACAACTTGTGCAATTTTTTCCATGCGGCAATATTTTTCTACCCGCAGTGTCGTGTCTATTTTTCTCTCAAACACAGATTCAACGTCGATGATGTTGAAATAAAACGTAACGTTGTTAAATTAATCATTAATTTGAAATTAATTGCGTGCGATTTAAAATTACTTACGTCACTGGCTGCATCGAAAAGTAGCCATTAATAATTGATTTTACTAATTGTGCAATGGAAATCTCGTCATTAGTAATTATTGGTCAGCCGTTAATGTTCCATTAGCGAGTGATTTTGATAAATATTGTTTTTATCTTGACTTTCATGCTCGATAGAAATATTTAGCATGTCTCGAATGGGCCCTGTATCAAAATTAGTTGCGAGCCCAAATGACGGGTAAAGCCTCCTTACAAAAGAAACTGACTTTTGGTTACACACGTTAGGAGCTCCTGTAAGGTGGGAGCCCCGTATCATTGACAGTATCAGATGTACTATGATTAATAAACTAAATGAATTTACTGTATAACAGATGGTATATTTTTTGGCATGAGAGTAATGTGTGGGTATAAAAGCCTTAACTTCTTGCTTAAAACATACTTTTTATTTATACGAAGCAATAATTTTTTTATATATTTATAAAATCAATATACGATTTCCTACCAAACGCATGCGGTATAAGGAATACGACACAATTAAATTTTTTTACCTATATAAAATAGAACATTGTGTATCTGCTTGGATAAATCCATTAAAATTGGTCCATTCATAGCAAAGACTAGTACGAACAAACAGACAGACATTCATATACATTTATATAATAAAATCAACGTGACTAAAACGGCGTAACTTAAAATTCTAGTGATACTGTTTAGTAGTTTCTTGCAACCGCAACGGTTTAAGGAGTTCGTTAATATATGAAAAACATAGAAGAGATTTTACATACTTTCTATATGAATAGTTGTAGCAAATAATATTATATTATGAAACACTAAAACGCCTCATTAGAATGGAGCGATGTTCGTTGCATTTCACGGTGGACATGTGGACGGTTGCCACAGGTTATAAATATATAGATAAACTTAATAATTTTGATACTTTATACAATATATTTAGCATAGTAATTGTATCAATAATAGAAATGAATAACATCTTCATGTTAAATTCTGTCTCCGCGTAAAGTCTATTTCAGAAATAAAAATATCCTGTGTTAATCCAGTGGATAAATTTATCTCAAATTACATTCGCATCCATATATACGTTTTTGCATGATACAATAACAAACATTCAAACAGATAATTTTCAATTATAATGTTACTCAGAATAGACACTTTAAGGAGATTTTTTAAATAATAAAAATGTTCCTTGATATTTAAGTTCATATTATTAGCTTCAATTAAAATGTGTTTTTTCCTTTATTACCGACATACAATTATATCTGATGCCGCATTTATGTTTTGTGGAATTGTCCACTGTTAGAAATATCTTTTCCTCTTCCGAGGAACAAAATTATATATTATTTGTTTATTATTTACTAGTGCGTATTATTGTCTTATATATTTAATGCTAAATGTTATTTAAAACCTCGTTTAATTCTCTAACTTACTTTATTTAAATCTGTGTCAAAGTCAGTTTAATTTAAGCACCCCAACTCTATTCGATCTTTATCTAGTTTTATGTAAATACTAGCTTTGCTCTCTGGCTTTACCTATCTCATATATAGCACAATTAATGATGAGTTTCATACAAAATTTAGATCTCAATTTCTCTCGTTGTAAATTCGATTTTCTCACAAAGAAATATCCTACTATCGCCTTAAGGTTCCTATCAACCTCTGCACTAAAGTTAACCAAAATCGAGTAATTAGCAAAATCGCGTTCGAATTTTAAATATCATTTAGAATCTCTATGCTAAACATTAATCTGTGGCTAAACAGCGTGAGCAATCGATTGTCCGTCGCGTCATATCGCCTTACTGCGGCGCACGTGTGTGTAATAGGTATACATATTCAGTCTTTACATTCCGTAAATAAGGGCCGTACGATACGATGTACGTATACGAATACGATGTAACTTATCATACCCTCGTAGTGGTGGAGACAGACGTTATACGAACAAAAAAAATATATATATGTATATATAACGATAAAAATGATGAACATTTCTGTACAAGTTGAATTGTCAAGGCTATCTGTTATCACAGCTATTAAGTGTACATGGAAATCGATACACAACAGTGCTAAGAGTAAACCCGTATTCTTTGAGAATCGCACAGTGTAATTCTTTATAGATATGTTGCGAAGAAAATATTTTTTCCGTGAAGTAGAATAACTAATGATACTTTTGTTATTTGGCTATATAATTTTTTGTGTATTTTTTTAGTTTGAACAGTTATTAGCTCATTAATATTAATACAATTTAAGATAATTAAATTTGATCTAGTACTTAAGGAATCTTAGTTGAACTCAAATTATTCTCACCTTTTTAGGTCACACTCATCATAGCTTTGTGTGTTGTACCTGACCGTTAAACAAACACAACGCATCGTTTCTGTGGTATTATGTAATTAATAACGCGTGCGCCTGCGCCGAGGTCTCGTTACGTTAGTTAAGTGCAATTTTTACGTATATAATAATTTGAAAGTTTCGAAATTTAATTAACCTTGCTACCTAGAGCGTGACTTTTACGAAATTATTTTTATTGTTTAATTTTCCAAATTGGTAGGTGCTTATTCATTTAGTATATACATACATATATATATATATATATATATGTAAAATATAAGTTTTTAAAGAATGTAACTAAAGATTTGGGTTTATATAAAGAACGACCTTAACGAACTAAAATTTCAATAATTTCGTTGAGACTATACAAACAATAGAAAAGATTGAGAGAATCAATTGTCGGTTTGAGGTTCAATATAATCATTCAATGTGCCATGAGTGTCGTATAAACAATATAGAAGACACATTGTCCTCTGTATGTGGAAAACGCAAACGTGACGCGAACAGGACGGAGTTCATTACGGGCGCGGTGTGCGGGGCGAGCGGGGGCAACTGAGTTGACACGGGCCCACGAAGAATGACTGATCGTCCGTCAACTCGCGCGCACCTATACTCTATTAAATACGTCTTTAGTCGTGTCGCGGCCGCAGTTGAATGCAGACGTGCAATGTCGCTGTGAGTGTCTGTGTGTGTGTGCTTGTGTGCTTGTGAAGTGAAGGATGCGCGGTGAAGCGGCCGGTGCCCGCAGCAAGGCAGCCAGGGTCGGCAGCAACTATCCGCCCATCAGCGCCGCCTACTGGCTGCCGCCGTCGAACCCCACCCCCTACCATGTACCAGGTTCGATGTTCGCTTATCTGTACGCGCGAAAACCGGCACCTTATCAATGAAAATTTTCAACGAAAAACCAACTTGCTATTGGGCCTTTCACGACTTTCAGGATTCCACGGCTATATTATTTTATAGTGAAAATACCATCGACAATTCCAATTTTATGTACCACAATGGATGTTATGATTATATTGCATTATTTACCCAAGAGGTTCTACATTACTACCTAGCGCCTATAACTGTATACGTACACATTGTTTGTCGATGTGCTAATTAGACCACGAGTACTTGGCACAATGTGTATTCCGCGAGTATTACACAAGGTTTTTCATATATTTTCAGCCGAATTATCCTTATAATTAGCCGACCGCAACGCGGCGGCGATCTTGTGTAAAAAAAATTGTTTTCTTATTCGATTCGAAAGCGACATTGACCGATATAACGATTGAAAAACAATAGCTTTTACTGTAACGATGTCGTAACGAATTTGGCTTAAGATTATTTCACAGATCAATGTGAAATTTTAACGGTGCATTTGCAAATATTGTACACTATTTAATGCGACAATTGAAATTATACTTTTTTGCGACACGTTTAGGTTTCTTATGTGTCAGTGTTTAGTGTTATATGTGCCTTCTCTACGATATGAATAAAGCTAGGTATTCTAAGTAGGACGATATTCGCGGTTTATGGGTCAATATTTTACAGGTTGGAATTGTCGTTGGATTTGATAAACGAAACAATAATTATTTTATGAGTGCGTAGATTATTAGCGTGATGTAAATTGTACAGTATGTTTTAAATCTGTATGTCGGTTCGAATTTTTATTACTGTTTAATGGCAAAATGGCTGCAGCTGAGACTTGTTTACGACCTGGCGAAGTGTATAGGCTCTACCAGGTTCATTTAAACATATCGAATTAAACGTGAATTATAAGTAAATTCGTTAAAAACATTAAGTAAATTTTTTTAATCGTCACAATGATCGCTGACTCATTATCATGGGAGTAACAATCGATCCCATTTTTTAAATGTCACATTAAGCTTAAAACAATTTAATCAAAGTACAGTTCCATTTGAAACATATACACAAATGAAAATTGTAATAATAATTGGCCCGAAAACGTATGAAACATTTGAAACTGATAATAACACATTACACGACAGAATAAATGATAGCTAAGAACCATCTCGATCATGTCACCTTTAAAAAATCATCAAAATTTCGGAGGTGCGACGCCATAGACAAACTTATAACGCCTTTCTTCGGGTCAGAGGTTAAGAAAACGGTTCTATGACCTCAGATAAGACAGATAATCACTTTACAATAAATATAATAATTACAATAGAATAAACTTTCAACTTTAGACTCGCCCGAATATTATTATCTCGCTCGTAACAACAGACCTAATCCACCCACTAATGTGTATTGTGTAGGTACTTGATACTATGCGTAACAATAATAGTTATACGTGTTCAGTTCTTGATTACCAATTAGCACAGAGCACTTTCCGTGTAGATACTTTATAATTGTAAATTTTTTCAAAGATTAATTTATGTTCTTTGATGCAATTCGCTTGTATTTTTTATATGTATCATGACGCCTGTTTCTATATATTACTAGCTGACCCAGCAAACGTCGTTTTGGTACAAAAATATATAAGGCTGTATGTATTTGTAAATGCTGTATCATAAAAAATAATAAAATTTGAGGGTGGATACCCTTTACATTTAGGGGATTAAAAGTAGATAGATTCTCGGACCTACTGAATGTGGATATAAAATTTCATATGAATCGGTCGAGCCGTTTCGGAGGATTATGGGAACGAACATTGTGACACGAGAATTTTATATATTTGATATATGTATATATTAACTGTTTGGTTTTCCTCTTCCTAGCATCCTAACAGCCTCCTTTCACTTCCTCTACTCCCATTATGTTTGTTTTGTTTTTTTTTTCATGTAGGCTTATAGTATAGTTCTATTATAATAGATGATAATTATCAGTGGCGTGTATTGTTTAAAGGTAAATAAGCAGTCCTAAAATATAATAGTAACAATATTTCAGAAATTATCTTAAAAAGTTCAATAATACTCAGACTATGGTGTTTTATTCATTTAATGTAAATGTTATTTGGTATGAAATAGTTGCTTAAGCGTTCATTGTGTTCCTATATACAATTTGGATCGAATAGCCAGTTGAAGATATCTATCATTAAATCATTAAGCTAAAAACTGCAATGATATTTACTAATTACTTGCAATTATTACAGTCAATACAAACCAGTAATTGATATTAGAATAAATATTGTATACTGATGCAAATTATTTCTGAGGTCTTAATTAGTTATGTCAATTCATTGACTATGACATCTAAATATAAGAACGTTTTAATTGCGCCTCGTAATATTTAGGTATTTTGTAATTTTGTATTCAATAGTTAATTTGTAAAATAATTAATGAGGATTAAAAATTATAATGATTCATCATTAATATACATACATAATTAGATATAATATTAAATGTAAAAAATTATAAAACCTCAAGTCATATAAATGTTACAAGGATATTAGTTTTTAGGTAATTCTAAAAAAACAACTGAATTGAGAAAACATACTTTAAAAGTAATATTATTATTCTCGTCTCCTGAGTCGGAGTCTAATCTTCGTTACTTTTTACAACTTCAGTGTCGGTGAGAGTACATCGAAATCGGTTCAGCCGTTTCGCAGATTAGTCGAACCTCTTACACAGAGAAATTTAGTGTAATTTAATATTTTTTCTAAATCGAAAAACAAATCTTAAAGAGCTCTATTGTTTCATTGCTCTATGCGAACTATGACGAAAATAAATTCTAGTTTGTTGCCTCGTTTTGCATTATCCTCTAGTTGTATGTTGTCGGGAGACGAATAGTGGGACAAATGCGTTTTTTTTTTCCTTTTTTAAGTAGGAGCATTTATACGCGCCGCGTTCGAAATTCAAATTCGAATAACCGGAGGAACAATAGACTTTTAAATTTTATGTAGATACTAGATATTCGTGGTGCAAAGTTAAATTCGTTGACCTGCCTGTTAATGCAATGGGTGGAACGATTTACGTCGTATCATCGCGATCCAGAACTGAATTAAATTTTTTATGAAATAACACAATCATTACACGTCAAACGGCTATGAAAAATTATATGAAATTTTACATTTAAATGGAATTTACAACTTGTGCCATCTTTGATAAAATGGGATATTATATAGGTTAGACTTACAGATGGCACTACACTATATTATTGAATAGGATTTATGAAATCAAAATGGTCTGTCCGTCTGCCCGTTATCGAGAAATCTCAGAAGCATGCAACTTAGGATGCTTAAAACAGCATATAAACTTTTTTTTTAATTTATTATCTAATTATAACTGTAAAAAGTATTCTGCTATTGTAATAGATTTTGTTGACTATTTAAACGACACGGGAATAAAATTAGCGAAAATGAAACGGCTCCAAACTAGTCAACTTATTTAATCTCGCTGTATTGTCACTTGGTTAAAACGTAATTCTCTTGTGATAATATAATAAAATTGAAGATGAATAGAGGACCTAGTTACACCTGTGTCATCAAAAGCTGTTGCCTTATCATACGGAGGGTACGCCGTTATGTGAACTGATAGTGTTATCTATTAGGGGGATCCATATTGTTACACAGCTCTCGCTTCAACACAATAAGTACGATGCAGATTAACGGCTTTAGTCGTAAACTAATAAAAATATCGCTTAG
>JAOSYY010000010.1:7091851-7111511 GCA_025727935.1 Hebomoia glaucippe
AAAAAGTCATATTTTTAAAACGTTTTTTTACAGTTATTTACGCTCCATCATGTTTGTACAGCTAAATGAAATGATAATTTCATAAAAATTACTGAAAAAAAGCCAGCAATGAAACGCATTTCGATTATTATATCTTGGGTTATATTATTGGACTTATTGTAATGATCCTTAATTTATCTAAATATAATTTTTTAAATATATGATCCTCGACATATTTACTATCCAACACTGAAATAATTTTGCAAATCGGATCAGCGGTTCCTGAGATTCGTTCAAACAAACAGACTCTTTAGCTTTATAATATTAGTATAGCTTAAAAGTGACTTTTAGTAATGAAAAATTATTTAGTGCACGTAATATTGAATGTGTGGTTAGAAAACGTTGTTCGTTCTTTTCGAATTGTCTCTGAATGATAAATTTTAACTCTTAAAATAATATATCGTATCGAGTAACGCTTTGGAAGTCGATACTGTACTAAAAGCGTTCTATGAAGTCGTCTTGACGTCTGACAAGTTCGCTGTATTTTAATAAAGACAATCGGTTGCTATTGAAATGTATTGTGAAACTGAAAATTATTCAGTTTTATTAATCAAAGCTTTCTCTAAAATCTATAACATTCATTTAATTTTTTTAAAATGTTAGAATCGTTGTATGTATATTTTATTTGACTATAACGGAGATGGCAAACCATTGGCAAGCGGGCCATTAATTCCACGCGACACGATATTATAAGCACGTCACTAAATTAATAATGTACTTTGAAAAAATTGTGAATCATTTAGATATAGTATTTATTATTTCGCCAATAATAGCAAAGTCAAAATTATTTGATAGCACGTCTACGATCTCATTAAACATTTCTTTAGAAAAATGATCTATACTATTGTTAATATTGTAGACTTATTTGTTGCAAAACAAAAGAAAAACGTATACTTTGATCAATGTTATTACAAAAATTATTGTAAATAGGAATTTGTATATTATTTTATCAGTGATCAAATCAATGTATTACTATGATTTAATAGTTATCTATAATTTATTTAACTTTTTCTGAACCGTAACAAGGTTTCTATAATATTCTTTAATATTCATAGACTTTTTCGACGTTTCCCTAAAATTTTAATTTTCCGAATGTGTCTCTATGATTCCATATATGCGATATATGTCATGTAACATTATGTTTGTTTTGTTTCCATCCCACCGGTTGACGTGCGAACGTCATCTTCAATTCATAAAGGTGTCCGCGTTGACAAAGCTAGTCGTAAATTTTTCTGCAGACCGTCACGGCTCACGGGCTGCATATTTCAGTAGCTTCTTGGGATTTACACCAGTTGTCTCTATCACAATGCAACTCGCAGCGCGAAATGCTAATATTTACGTGAGCGCAACGGGTACGCGACAGAGTGGCTAATAAATCTTTAATAATTTCACATGTATGAATTAAACACTCCCCCTGGGTTTATTACAGAGTGTCGGAAACATTCCGCGGTACGATCCCGTATAGTATGATAATTAAAAACTGTGATATTGTCGGTTGAGAGTTTTTCTAGTGGCATTTGTCCGGAGTAGTTAATCCAAATTTTTTTGACTACGAGCGTTTGTGAATTAACTCATAACAACACCATAGACATTCAGTATAATGTAATCAATAGTTTAAGCTCATACTGAAGTATAATATTTATAAAAATATTATCTATACTAATATTATAAAGCTGAAGAATGTGTTTGTTTATTTAAACGCGTTAATCTCAGGAACTGCTGGTCGGATTTGAAAAATTCTTTCAGCGATGTATAGTACATTTATCGATAGGTTATATTTAAACAATTAAGGATCCTTACTAAAAGTCTAATAATGTAACGCAAGGTGTAAAAATCGAAATGAACGCGAGAGAAGTCTTTGGCAGAAGGTAATTATTGATAATTTATAAAAAATATGTTTTTATCGTGTTGACATGTTAATTTATTATTATAGATTGAATGACATGTTTATCTCCTTGTATAATTAAATTATTTCCATCTAGCAATAATATATAATACATGCCCGTAAATCGTTTCAGTTCTTGCCATGTTAATCCTGCTAGGGTGATTTTTGTGTGTCGAATCGCCCTCCCGAAATCATGAAATCCACTTGCTACACATAACGCGCTTCCGTTCCGTCCGTCGACATCGTAAATAGCACAGGAGAAAGTCGGAAAATGTCGGGAACCCCATCATAAGTTCCGCACAGCCCGGGGCGAACGCCACATAATTTTCGGACTGGAAACTCGCTCGCCTCAGTTTGCGAATAACCACTACTAAAGAGGGTACGCGTAAGCCGCGCTGTTTTACACGCGTTGCATGTGTCGCCGTCGATTTATTATTTAATATAAGAAAACTGGAATGAACCGGAATAAAAGCGGAACGCGGAGCCGTGATATGATTGCTCGTCGCGTTGAATTCTCTACGAAGAACCCGTAATATTTTTTAACGTTCAAATTACCGCGAGCGGCTCGTGAGTTCGCCTACAAATATGAATGTAATTTAATAGGGATTTCGCTGCTCTTTGTTTGCCGTATACGAGATAGAATACAATAATAACGTTTAGAAAATTAGATGTAGACAAAGGTTGCGATTAGATTGAACGGGTGATTACTTTTTAAGGGTTTTACCTATATTTATACCGAATTCCATAGCTTCAATTGTCACTAACCTATTATCAAAAATGTCAAGTATCCTCCCGGAAGTCGAGTTCTCAACTGCCTGAAACAACTTGATCAGTTTCTTTTCGTGTAGAAGGTTAAAGAATAAATGGTTAAACCTTCAAATGATAATATTCTTATGGCTTGTTAGTATATTTTATTAAAATAATATACAAATTTACAGTATCTTTTAATATGTTCAAACTATGTATGTATACGATCAACTAGACTACAAAGATAAATTATTCTTTTCATGGGAATTGTATACGTTTTTATAACTCCCAACCGAGGTACGCGAATTGTCATAGTGTAAATTAAAAAAAATACATAAAACATGAATTAGTAGCTAATGCTTTTAATATAATTGTTGATTATTTAAATGCAAATATCATTTAAATTGAGAGTGAATTGCTCCAGTTGAAATATGTACAATAGCATCCACCAGCAGGTTCACTCGCTTTCCTATCCATTTTTACACCGTAGGTGACATTATTGGACTTTTAGTGATGATCGCTAATTTTTTTGAAAATATAATAAATCCTATAACCTTCCTCGATAAATGTACTATCCCACACTGAAAGAATTTTCCAAATCGGACCAGCGGTTCCTGTTATTAGCGCTTTCATACAAACAAACTCTTCAGCTTTATAATGAATACCTAACATAGATATAACATATTAAATAAGCTACAACTGATTCTTCTTTCGCAGAACGGAAGTTGTTCGTGGGTATGCTGAATAAGAAACTATCAGAGAACGACGTCAGAGCATTATTTGCTGGCCATGGAGCTATAGAGGAGTGCACGGTGCTGAGAGATGCGCAGGGGCAGAGTAAGGGATGCGCGTTTGTAACGTTCGTGTCTAAACAGGCGGCCATCGCTGCTATAAAGGTAAAAATCTTTACTATCTTACAAAAGGCTCTATGTAATGACATTCGTACGACATACATTGCAAATTGTATTATTTATTTAGGTATGTGATTACCTAATTAAATGAGAAGCTAACTGACGAAATTGGGTAATTAAATTACTAAAGAATAAAAGGCGAGTTAACACGTGAACGGTGTATTTGCGACTGTAGAATATTTGTTCAGTATAACATGTTCGATGGACGCAGCCGTCATAAGTGTTTTTCATAAAAAATATAATAACCATGTCACAGAGTTGAGGCCGGGATGTGTATCCCTACAATTTAAATATTATTTTATTTAATGCCAAGGAAATTCTGCTATTTCCAGGCATTACACCACAGTCAGACAATGGAAGGCTGTTCCGCGCCGCTGGTCGTAAAATTCGCGGATACACAGAAGGAGAAAGAGCAGAAGAAACTCCAAGCGATGCAGGCTAGCCTTTGGGGGCTGACGCCAGTGACGCCCACATACCAGCTGCCTTCCGAGGCGGCGCTCTCGCCAGCAACTCAACTCCAACTTTTGCAGCAGTTGCAGGCGGTCGGTCTTCAGCAGCAGCTATTACAAGGGCAGGGCTCGACGCTGCTACAAGGTATGTGGACATTTGCAAAATGATCTAGTTAATTTTTAAAAAAATAATACAAATATTTCTAGCTTAAGTTCCACGAAGCGATCGGATATTTAAATATATTTTATACCTAATTTAATCAATTGCACAACACAAAACAATTAAACCAATTAATCTGCTTTGAAATTGGAAACGAGCAACGATTACAGCTAATTGGGTGCCCACGTATTCGGTTTGAGGAAGTTGTACAATTATCCCTGTTTAAAATGCCCTCGCTGTGTCCCTTTTATTTGTTTTTTCAATTTTTGTCGTTATTTCATTATTTCAAAGTGACGTTTAGAATATTAGCAAAAACTTATGAGGCATTTCTCATTGATACACAAGCCTTCAAACCAATGTCTGTCATAAAAATTGTGGTTTACCGCGACTTGTCTCAAGATTATAGAACAATAATAAATACTATGTCATTGCGCCCGTTTCCAAAGTCGTAATTACCTACACGATATGTTTTTACGAGCCACATGCACTACAATGATGAGACTTAGCATATTCTGTAAAAAAATTAAGATCTATCCATTTAAATACATGCAGACTTCATATCTAGGCCAAAAAGCGTAAACGTAGCAACAAACAAGTCCAAAATTGTTTATACAGCAGATGATTTTAAACACATCGGTGTACAGTTGCTAATGATTCGTTCAGTGGCAACATTTTAAGTTTTTTTTTTTAAATACAGATGTTTTAAAAATGCCAAAAGATATTATTTACTGCGTTTTGGATTTCAAATGTCTAGTTGGTAAAAATATTGTTACTAGTAATTATAATTTCTTTTTCTATAGTTTAGATTCATTTCTTATACTTTATATATTCTATTTTTTATTCATTTTGTTTTCGTTCGCTTCTGATTTTTTTTTTAATTTGCGTTTTATTTGCATGTGTCTTAGGTGTTAACTACCAAGATATCGCTTTCAATGGCGCAGGGCTTAGCGGGGGGGCTGTCAGCGGGGTTGGTACTATCGGTGGCTCGGATCAGCTCGGAGGATTATTGGCGCCGGTGTCCGTGCAAAATCTTGCAGCACTTGCAGCAATAACTCAGCCGCCCGTTGTGACGCAGGCAACAGCGATGGCGCCCTCAAATGCTCAACAGCCCACAGCACCGCAATTGTGTAAGTGTTGAACAAACATCTAATGAAGTTAAACATATCGAGTTATTTTTCCAATTGTAACCAATTTTTCTATAAATCTTTATCAGTGTTAACCTAATATAATAAACTGAACTTTAAAGGACTCGTCGAAAATCATGGAAATGGTAGTTTTGGCAAAATTTTAAGTGACTTTAGACGCTATAAAATACGCTAAAGTATCAATCAAGCAGCCTTAATTGACGTTTTTGCTTTGTCCCCCGTCCCCGTTCCGTCTACCGTCCCTGGAACAATTGCGCCTCCATAAATTCGCCCCTAATTGCTCAACCTGTCCGAATCACTAATTGGAATGTAGCCACATAAGATATTCGTATAAAGTAACGAACACTTTTCGCCCGCAAAAATTTCCTCTTTCAGATTCTCGACTTTAATACGTTGACAGTTTAAAAAAAGGTTTAATAACGAAAACTTTTTCAAACTTCAGGTCTTCTCGGAAAAACTAACATCACAGGTAATCCACGTCCGGATTCAAATGTGTTTTGTTATGGAATGAATTTACTCTTTGGTTGATTAATGACTCATGGATTACGATAAATGAGGTTTATAAAAATTTATTACGGTTTAACAAAACGAATAATTATGAATAATATATAAATGAAATGAAAACGAGGAAAAACAGAACTAAACAGTGATTCATGCCTTTTAATAAAGTAATTAAAAACATCACGTAATACAAATTACAATAATTTTTTAATGTTTATTTTTTTATGTAAACGAGATCGGAAGTAACGTGTTTCATTATTATTATACGAAAAATATTAGTATGTAATATGTTTTATTATGATAATATAAATGAGATTTACGAGTTTTAAAAGAATTTGAAAAAGAAATCCGTAAATACATTAACAATATTGTGGCTTAATAAATTCAATCTGGTGAAAGTCTAGATTTTAAAATTTGTATTTTTTTTTTTAGAAAGATTACATTTTTCTGAAAAGCTATTAAATAATTTAACAAAAATATTACATATTGAATGTTAGTATAGGTTAATTAATTCAAACGAAAGGTCTCCTTCAATCTCATTTATCGTATAACCTATGACTGGCTTGAATTGTATTATCTGTGCATTTGTTCTATTTTGACATAACGACGCAGGGCTTTGTATTTTGCATTTTTCTAATTCGATAACGTTATCATCATGAAAATATTACTGACGTCTGTGCTTATTTTTTTCGTAATATTTTTTATTTTCATTTAATATAAATAGATTTATAATTATTTAAATGGTAGCTAGGGAAGGTAAGTTTTTGTTACGGAAATGTTTTTAGTGATTTTTTCAACTTTTCGTTCTTCCAAAACTGTGTAAAACTGAATTGTGTTGTGTAAATATCCAATTAGATTTCAATATGTTATTATTAAACTACATATCAACAGTCCGAAGTGTGTAAAATAATCAGAATCTTGAATCAGATGTAGGTATTTAATGAGTCGTCATTTCCCTCGAAATAGGTTAAGTGCTTATTAAAAACCTTTTCTGAACTTTGTTACGTCACCTAAAGTATTTATTTTAAGGAAAATTAACAATTGGTATATTTTTCCATGATGACACATCTCAATTCACTGGCACGATAGAAGGCCTTTTGGTAGCCATATTACATCGTTTCCATATATTTTTATCTCAATATATCCTTCTGGTTTTCAATAACGCCCATTGTTTATTTTCAAATAATTATTCTTAAACTTTAGCCGTTAAATGTTTTAATAATATCATCTATTAACATAGCGTATGTGATATATTATGTCCTTCTGCATGTAAATATAACATAGGTCCTGTGCGTCATTTTTATGGTTTGCCATTCAGAATTAAATTGAATAATAAATAATCATTGTGCATTGTTTTCTTATACGTAAGTCATTGTTGTACTAACCGTAAGAGCTGTTTGTACTTTTAAAACTTGTGTCGCTAGTCATATCTTCATAATTATAATATATATGTTAGTTTAGCCACAGATTATGCTTCGTAAAGAATTTAGACGTAGACTTCTGATATCTTTAGAATTTGCATAAGGATTTCCAAAATTATTTAATAGCTGCATGAGCATTTAACAATTTTTAATGTAAATTACGCGCACCGTTGCGTTCCTTTATTATAATTGTCAGTAATTACGACTTAGCCTCGCTTAAATCAAAATAATTAGGTTTCATTGTGAATTTCGTAGTTTTCGAAGCTATTATTGCATTTAATGATTGTGATTATGTTTTGAAGGCAAACCAATTGTCTTTATCTATACATCGTGTAAAGGAAATTTTAAGTCTTTATTAACTTCATTATGATATAACCAAATTGAGCTTCATTTAATTGAGAAAAAGTTTCTTGACTGTTTTGACTAAAATAAATTAAATGTCCCTTTCTAACTGTGTTAAGGTAATCATAATTTTCATGTTTGTCATTAACTAATAGTACACGCAAACATTCCAGGGTCAACTGCGGAACCACTTAGCTCAGCATATGCACAGTTCGGCACGTTCGCAGCCGCGCCGCTCGGCTCAGTGCTGGGCACGGCAGCCGCGGCAGCAGCCGGCAAGCAAGTCGAAGGTTGGCATTAAATCATTAATGTCATTCTAACTACACCATGTTAAAATCACACATACGAATATAGCATTCTCGGTCAGATTTCGATAAAAATCGGTATAGAGACAAATAAGGCTCAGCAAAGGATATATGATAACTAGCTGACCCCCGCAAACGTTTTTTGTCACATAAAAATAGGGGTTGACTGTGAAGGGGTGAAAATTGGGGGTTGTATGTATTTCTATATGCTGTATCATAAAAAAAGTAAAAACAAAAAATTTCATCACAAAATTTAAAAAAAAATTAAAAAAATTAAGACCTACTGAATATACATATGAAATTTCATAAAAATCGGTCGAGCCGTTTCGGAGGAGTATGGGAACGAACATTGTGACACGAGAATTTTATATATTAGATTTTTGTCCTGAATGTTATTTGAATTTTAAGTTTTTAACCGACTTCAAAAAATTAGATTTTAAGTTCGATTATATTTTTTTAATTGTTACTTAGTAGCTTAGTTCTTCGAGGAGATCTCACGTTTTAGGACTACTGCCATTCTGAACCTTCCTTGTTAGTAAAACTTCTAGTTGTCGATCATATTATATCTCGATAGACTCATTAAATATACATACGCACGGTTGCTAGTGATTTATTGTATGTATAGATCTATTAACTGTCTCATTTACATTTCAGGACCGGAAGGAGGGAACCTGTTCATTTATCACCTACCGCAAGAGTTCACAGACACGGACCTCGCGTCCACTTTCCTGCCGTTCGGTCACGTGATATCCGCCAAAGTGTTCATAGACAAACAGACGAACTTGTCAAAGTGCTTCGGTTTCGTCTCTTATGACAACGCCGCGTCCGCGCAGGCCGCGATACAGGCCATGAACGGTTTCCAAATAGGTACAAAGAGACTCAAAGTTCAATTAAAACGTTCAAAGGAACTCTCGAGACCGTACTAGCGGATCGGTTTGTGTGGTTCGAAATTTAAAAAAAAAAACTATGAAAAGGTTGTTTTTGAAAGTTTGTTGTGATGTATCCGGTGCACTCGAACAGATAGTCGTAAGGAAATGAGTCCATGTGCACAGTTGTTAACTAATAAGTATAAGATTAAGGTTTGTGTCAAATGCTGGGACCTAACAGGGAGTACTGAGCGCATGGTGTTACCCAATGAATAAATTGTATTCAAAGAAATATTTTTCTATATTTCACAATAGACATTTGAATCCATCACGACATTTTTAGACGTATACCAAGACGTGTCTCAAGCCAGAATCTAAATTTACTGTTTATCAAATGACAAAATTGAAAAAAAATATCCCAAGTCTTAAAACCAATATTTTTTTTTTATTTTTTGTCACTACTCAAGTATAGATTAAGACTTGAGTTGTCTTGGTATCGGTGTTAGTGTTTATCCGTGTTTTTCAGAGCGCTCTCTCTATCTCTTAAGAGTGAGAGAGCTCTGAAGAGTCGTTTTTGTATTTTAAATTCTTAATCCTGTACAGAAAAAAGAATACGTGCGCTCAGTATAAAAAAATATATCTGTTAGTCTCGGCGAGGAGGATTTTTATCGTTTCCAAAGTATTCCCCAAATTCATTTATTTCTATTGTGTTATTTTAAATTTTAAGTCGTATTATTTTAGTTGCATTCGAAATACCATAAACACATCGAAGGCGCCAAAGAGTTGAGACATTTTTTTTTCTACAACGAGACAAGTGTCATATATTTTACTATAAGTAATAATTTTAGTCGACCAAATTGCATGCTACCGATGAAATAAATTAGTTTAAGCGTTCGTAGTGAAATTTTATTTACAAATACGTTTATTGCGAAGGCATTGAGAAGGTTTTTTTTTAACTTTGTTACCATTTTAAAACGACGTGGCCATTTTTCAGACGCATTAAACTTTTTCGTTTTACAAAACATAAGTTTTTTTTAGGTTAATAAGATGATCTCAAAGTGATCAATGTATTTATTGTTTACCTTGTTGTCTATCATAGTGTACTTAACATGTGTTTAAATAAAGCTTCGAATGATTTCGTAACGATTTTAGAAATACAGAGGACATGTTTTTCCATCACTGACCACACTAAGAAACGTCGAAAGCTGTTTTAGTCAAAAAATGTCTTAGGATTAAGTATTTAATATATTACTATGTTGTTTGTGTAAGTTTCACGTTTATTACAAATACTTTCGTTTAGTCTGCAACGGCCACTTTAATATTTAAAAGCACATTATGCTCAACATTTCAGCTTGTATGTTTAAAAAAATACTTTTAAACTATTACGTACGGCACTAACGTGAAAATATTCACCACATTTCGATTAGATAATTCTTATTAAAATTTTAAGTAATTAATTTTAATATTTTCTTTAAGGACTTGCGTTTATTAGGATGATACTTCGTCGAAATTGTTTACTTACGGCCCTATTTATAAAAATTATCAATAAACAGTACAATAGAACAATCACTAGTTAAAATTATATTCATAAGAGCTAAAATTGTGCTTAACGTGATTTTAGTTCGCAACAAACCGTCGAAAAATCAAACGATTAACATTAACACTATTTAACAAATACATTTTTTTGTGGTTTTAATAAGGCCGTATATTTTTAAATTAGAAACGAAAATTTAGCTTTGTGCCAATGGTTTAAAATTTTAGTCTATGTTCTTAGAGAGAATGACGATTTCTATGATTTCTCCGAAGAACCGAGCGCCGTCGTTCGTGGGATCATAATTTTAAATTATCATAAATAAATTTATTTATTTCCTTTAACCGCGAGTTATGACATAAATATTTATAGAGAATAATATATCTTGGGTTTTATTTAAAACGTTAGTTAATTTTTAATCATATCTTGGTGTCTGAGAGAGACAGATGGTACTTACCTATTTTTTAGACTGAATAAGTTCCCTTTTCTTAGATTCTATCAAATTTAGATTTCGCTGTGGAAAAATGCGCAAGGTGAATTTGGACTAAGAGCGTTCGTGAGAACTTTTTTTTTTTCATGTAAGTTAAATTATAATCGCGGGGTTGTATATTGACAGGGAAGATTGTTTTACTGTAACCATTTTAAATGCGCGACTAGATGAGAATTACGTCAGCAGTTTCTGACAGAAAATATTTATCTACAACATTTAAAAAGTCTTATTCGCCCAGGCGATTCCATCGGTGTTGCCAGCGTCGGGAGCATTAACTGAAAAATTAACGTTAAATATTTCAACTGGTGACTATTTATATTTTTTATTCGTCGGATTGTAAAATCGGCCAACGGCCAACAAAGTCTGTGAATAGATGAAAGCTAGATAATAATTGTGTATAAATTTTTTATCTACATAACTCTAGGTAGGTGTCTCTGGTGAGATGTTTCATTGTTGTTGTAATTTGTAAAATCGGATAACTGTTAGACATTTGTACAGATAAAAAATTGAAAGTCAATCGATTTTTGGATGTCTGGATGTTTTTGATACATGAGCTTTTTTAAAACGTATCGGAATTGTAATTAATCGAATTTTGCACAGAGTAGCGCAGTGAACATTTGAAATGCCTGTAATCTCGTAAGGAATGGTCAAATTTGTAATACAGATATACTTTCAGCTGTAATTTCAATCTCGCTTTAAACTAGCTCATGTTAATTTCATCTAATTATTGAGATGTTATTTATCTATGTCAGAATAAACATAACGAGTATTTTTCAAGTGTCTATACGCTATGCATACATGTCGCTCATTCCCAAGACTGACGTCGTAAATAAAATTTTTAAGTTTGAAGATTTAATTAAGAAACGGGATTTGTAAGGTTTAATACAACAACTATTCTACCACTAACTGGCTACAAGATATTGTTAGTTATATGTGTTTCGAAAAATATTTTTTTTTAAATATGGCGTCTTTCTAGCGAATGAGCGACGCACCGTGCGTTTTCAATATTCTAACGGGGTTTTTATCAGTTTCAATATTTAATTATAATTTTTGGTACAGGAAAATTGGTGTACACGGTATTTATTGAACAGCGGTGTATAACTTTGTATAACGATTAAGGTTAAATTTCTGTTAAGGTCTAAAATTTGTGTCAATATAACAATTGATTATAAATTTTGATAAACTACTACTGGTTTTTACCCTAGTGAAGAATATTGAACCAATAGTATTGTATTCCCCGTTAGTTGTGATATTAATGTTATTTCAAAATAACGCTTCAGCTTATGACTTGTAAATCATGTCCAAGTTTCGTGAACTCGATTTTATTAAGAGTTCTGGTTGCAATAGACCTATATGCCGCTTAATGCTATGAGAAAATTTGTACCGACTGTACTAACACGGTCCTTATATTTAAGTAATTAGTTTCCAAACTAAAGTCTCTTTTGAAAGACAAAATTTTCTCATACTGCATTTTATCGATCAAATGTGAAACCTACGCATATTTTGCATTATACAGCGCTGAAACAAATGCTACATTAAGTATTCATGGAGTCACGGTACCAATAAAATTCTTTAAAAAATTATAGACGAAATTATTTTTCCACTATAAATAATTGTCACGGCACCGTATCCTTGTGTACAATCGATGTAAAATTTTAAAACAACTGTTTTATACAACACCCGTTTTGTTGATATGAATGTAAATAAATGTCAAGTTAATATTGTAGTTTTTCTTAACCTAGCATAAATATGATATATATTTTGATAAAAAGAGTTTCGGTGGTATATAACATCCAGAATACATATCTTATACTTATATAGGAGAGACTGTTGCTTTAATGATCGGTCGGAAAAAAAATCGATCTTGACAAAAAAACACAACTTTTTTTTAGCGTCATTTACGCTCCATCACGTTAGTACAGCTAAATGAAACGATGGTTTCATAAAAATACATTACTTTACTAATAAAAAAACTACCAATGACATGCAAAATCAAAAACAGCTGACGCTCGTTTCAACGAAAGCACAATGCGAACATGAAAGTCTTAATGAAACTGTCTCGAAAACTTAAAATAATAATCAACTAGCCTATAAATCCATAGATCAATAAAGTGTTAAAGACATTCCCAATTTTTCTTTGCATAAGGTATTTTTTTAATAATACAACAAATATAATAAATATTCTATTTTAAGTGGTATAGCCTAATCATTCTTATCACTTTCTGATTTCAATTTAATTAAACCATTTTCGTCGGCCAAGGGCAATATCTCACAAATTAACGGTGATTCAACACCGAGTATGTAATGACACGTTCTGGGTTCCAGAAGGTATAGTGTCACTTGCGCGGGACTTGAAGAGTTCTCCAAGCACTTCAGTTTGACTTCAGTCTGGCGAGGTTTGCCAGTTTTATCACAGACGTCGCCATTCGAATAGAAGTGCGATACAGATGTTCGGATTTCTGAAATGTGTAGTAGTATATAAAAATTAAATAAAATTCAATATTTCCTTTTTATTTTTTATGCGATAGGAAGTCAAACGAGCATACAGTGCACTTATATTAAGCGACTTCTGTCACCCATGGACACCTCCAAGATTAGTAGATCTAGAAGACGCGTTGCCAACCTGAAGACCTTATTTTATTTTCGACTGCAATCGCATTTTCACGACTTTTCCAACTTTGAGCGGTGGTACGTGATCCGGATGGAAATTATAAATTAATAGGAATTCCTCCCACCACATTTAATACTCGAAATTGCGTTTTTGACACTTGTCCCGACACAGGCAGCTCGTACCCGTAGCAGAACACAAATTAGATATTTTTAAATGCAACTGCGTTCCGACAAGGACTCGAACCCCGTGCTTTGACGTCGCGCTTGCTTTATACAACCTCTAGGCTACTGAGCCCTCAAATTCTTTAATTTTAAAATTTCTTTAATTTCGTTTGCACTTTGCAGCATTTTTTCTCTATCAATCAATTAATATTTTCAATAAGAATTTGTTGGATCTTTAGACAGAAATATTAAAAAAAAATCTAATGCTATTTAATTTACATCAAAATTGAGTTCAAGGCTGGATATATTTTATTTTTATTTCATACATTTGGCTAACCACGTCCGCTCGTAAAATTCACCTGTATATATTATTCATAATGAATCATAGATGGTGCAATTTATGAGTGAAAATATATTAAAATCGATTCATCGATTTAATAGGCTAAGCGTAACCAACAAACGCACTTCAATCACACCTGTATATTATTCATAGAAGTATAAGAAGTTACTAGTTAACATTACATCCATAGAATAGTATATAACAAAAGACATACCGATAGGTTTCGGTGCTTTGGCCCTGTTTTCCTTGATCCATTCCAAATGAGCCTCCTCATCAAACTCTCCAAGAGTGAGGGACGTTCTTTCACCAGCGCGATCCACGTGGTACTGCACCACGTGCTGCCCATAACAGAACTCGTACTTCCACCAACCCGAACCCTGCAATCATTTATAATCATAAAAGGTCTCGTATATTCAAATATATACTAGAAATTAAAATTGACAATATTTCGTAAATTATTTAACTGTTCATATAACTGTTCTAAACGTATTTTTTGATATAATAAACACACTACACACTTTCATTTTGGGACAAAATATGCTTATATAATTATATTGTATTACATATTTATTGTCAATTATAAGTCAAAAAGTTATGTATATTTAAAAATTCTAAATGTTTGTAATAGATGACATTATATTTAAAGTAAATGACCGACATTACCGATCGCTAGATGTCGCTGTTTTGATTTACAGTTAATGAAAGCAATAACTAAGACACGGCACTGCGTGTCTGATCCGCTGTTTTTGACGCTACCAAATTACAGCGTTTGTCACTAGAAACTTTTATGAAAAATTTAAGATTTACAGCAACGAATATCTCACCCCGTCCAAACAGTTATCTCCGTTAAGAAAGGCGCGTACTGGCGATACGTCCGACACCGGTGAGGGTTCACTCGCAACTGGTGTCGCTTTCGTGGTTTCTTGAACTACCTCCCCTTCTTCAGCTAACGGATGTAATTCAAACTTCAAATGAGTTTCACCGTCCTGTAATATTTTTAGCGAAGTATAAACATAAAAAGCTCATAACAATTACCAAGAGACAATTTTTAGAGGCCTTTTTTGAACGACATGTTATATCAGAATACGTAGTTACTGATATTATATAAAACATGTAGTTTAAGTTATATAATAATGTAACAGATAATTTTAAGGTTTACTGATTTGTAGGGATATTATAAAATTAACACTCAAACGAATTTCAAGTATCATTTACTAATTCATCTCGCCCATTTCATTTTCTAATTTTTACCAGATATACAAATAACAAATAAAGAAGTTAGGAAATTATTATTTAGATATTTTAGACCCGGTGGGAAACTAATGCACAGCCTTTCAGTTTAGGGCAATGTGCTGATGACTTACGAATATAAATAAAAAATTTCAATAAAATATTTAAGAAATTATTTTTATTTTTAGATATATCAGCACCAAAAAGATAAATTTTATTAAAAATATAAAAAAAAATTATTAAGAATTTTAGTTCTACAACCCTACAATTTCTCTGGTTTGAAAGAGACCGAAATAAAGTACTCAAGGATAACTGGCACAAAATGATCTAATCTTAATAATAACTACTTACTGTTACCCTATGTTTTAATAATGATAGCAACAAAAATCTGAAACAGGTAGAAAATTCAAGCAAAGTAAAAAGAAAATATACAAGCGACACAAACCTTTTCAATTTTCTCAACTTTCACCACAGCAAGGACATCTTTAGCGTCCTTATCCTGAACATGCCAAGTGTTAATTAAGCCAAGAAAAACATACAAACAAAATAAAAATTAAGTGATTCACAATCCATAAACTACGAAATAGTAACGAATTAGTGTTCAATTGCAGATGTTTTAAACTAAGATAAAATTACAGGTATATATAAAAATATGTCATGATATATAAATATATTCATTCCAAATTAATCATTATAAAACATTACTATACGTTAGCTAGCTTTAAACCGTGAGTTTGAACGAATTTCTATTAACTGTGTCAACCAATTCTTCTTAATCTAATATATAAAATTATCGTGTCACAATGTTAGTTAATATACTCCTTCGGAACGGCTCAAGAAATACTTATGAAATTTTATATGCATATTCAGTAGATTTGAGAATCGGCTACTATCTATTTTTCATACCTCTAAATGTTAAGGGTAGTTTACACTTAAATTTTTATTTATATTTTTTAAAAAAAAATATATATTTTTATTTTTTTATGACACAGCATATAAGAATACATACAACCCTAAATTTTCATCCCTATATATGTATGTGGCAAAACGACGTTTGCTGGGTCAGCTACTAGATTAATAACTTTATGTTATTGGAATTTGATAGCATGTTTTCAATAATGTATCTACCTTCTAGGAGTAGTCAGGAACAATAAATTAATCATTTGTCATCAATAACATTTTTGCGAAGTTTAAACAAGAACGCGACAGTATACACATATAATCGCCTCACATGTCTTTTTAAGATTTTATCTATCTCACTTCCATAAATTCATCAGAATCAATTTAGTAATTAAGGCGTTCAAATCGAGCAAACAATTAAAGTCCCTTTCTATTTGAGAATTTTAGTTAAGATTACATTTTAAATTGTTAGGAAAATTATTTAGAAAGTGCTCACAAACTTATTCCAAGACGTAACTTGAGTCTAATAAAGTGAGTATTTAAAATGTCGAAACTATTTGCAAATATATGGCTTTTACAATAGCATTGATAAATGGAATATAATAAATATACACTAACATCATATTTTTATACATACCTGTAACTATCTTTATGCATTTTATGTTCTAAAGTGAGAAGTGAAGAGTATTGTTACTAAGTGAATTTCACTAAATCATTAGTATGGATAAATATTACTATTAAAACGAAGAGTAATTTGTTTAAGTCTATTTATGGTCATGGTTTATACAATTGTAATACACTTTTGTGTATAATTGTAATAGATTGTTTGGTTCCATTGCTATTGAAAGAAAAATATGGTCTACTATTTTCTTGCTTTGTTTATGTGCAGACTGACTAAAGTGGTTCAAAAATTCACTATTTAAATTCAACTATTTTCTTAACACTAAACTAATAATCTTCAAACTATTCAGATAGTTTATGCAAGATCACAACACAACACTAGACATTGCTAAATAGTTCATAGTAGTAGTAGCATTAATTTTACTTATTTCTACCAAAAACTACTACTTACTACTAAATACTCACATTGGGAGTCAATCTGATAGTCTGGTGATTAAGCTTTAAGCTTTCTACTTCGTTTTTTAGTAGATTTCTTGGTTTTTTAGGCGAATCTCCAATCGGTAAACAGTTTATGATGTTATCAGAGACATCCTTCGGTTTGAATTGTGGATGATCACAAAGTAATCCAGATAGGATAATGATTTCATATTCACATGTCGATGTTTCCTTAATGGAATATATCTCGTGCTTGCCATGAGAGTAACAGACATACAAAACTCTTGTTTTACGTTGTTGTCCACTCAAATCACAGATAGTACCTGAGAATCAAGAATATAATCAATATACTTAGAATTAACATCACTTTACTACCTAGATTTGACAGTGACACATGTCAAAAACGTGCTTCTTTAAGTTTAAAAAAGTATTATAGATACTGAAACACTTTAATATATTAGTTAATTATCTGAACTACTCTATACGAGATACCAATTTGGTGCTAATTCGCAAAATAATCGAAAAAATTACATATTTTTGTCTGCCTGTTTCTGATAATCACCAAAACGGCTGAAACGACGTGAAAGGTACTTTCATAGTCAGATAGCTGATGTAATGCTGCGTAAAGTATGCTTTAACTTCATTCTCATCATCACCATCATGAAGGGACGTGATACATGGGTACTGATAATTTATAGTTATAATTTCTTACCATCACTCATAGGCACCTCCACATAAGGAAGCGACATGCCCTCCACTTTAGTATGGTTAGGATTTTCTTTCGCCTCCTGTGCAGCCTTTATCTGTTCTCCCAGCTTCAAATGCTCTTCTTCTGACCATCGACCCAAGAAAAATTCATGAGTCTTCGCTTGTTTACCTACACAAGTAGGCAAAATTGTATTAAAATCTTCATCCTAACAGCAAATTCCAAGACAAATATCTAAAGTATATATTATAATTATATACAAACTAAATCGCATTAAACTAATCATACCAACAGATTATAGCATTTGTCATAAATTGAGAAAAAAATTAGCAATTTGTTTCTTTAAAGCTGTGCCTTATATAAAACATTTAATTGAACTCTTAATTCAATATAAATTACCTTCACGATCTTCATGGTACTGCCGTACGTGTCGTCCGTGACACACTTCATAACTCCAATAGCTCTCTAAACGATATGAACAAATTTTCTGAGAAAATATTGGCTTTAACAAATCAAATGGTGTCGGGCCTTCATAGTCGTCAATATTTGTTGAAACTTTGTCCTTTAGTACTGGTAACTGACATTCATACTGCTCCTTTTGTGATGTTGTCACTTTAAGCAATTGACTCTCCTGAAATGTTTATATTTTATACACTTCATTCATGACAAAAACATACAAAACCATCCCTTCACCGAATTGTAGGTTATCCCAAAGGACCTACTACATATCTTGATGGAGTGAAGTATTATATTTATATTAAGCACATTTAATCACAATAAAATATTATTTTAACTTATGTTATACATTTTTTATTTATAAGCTTTTAAGTATGTAGAATATTTAGTTTATAGTTTTGGTCCCATATTAATAATTAAGGTTCAGTTGTAACGGAGCAACAAAGTCACTATAAAATAACTCTTAAAGTAGAAAAAGTTCACCATAGATAAAGAGCAAATTGTAAATTAATTTATACTAGATAATTATATACTTAAACCCATAGAAATATTTCTGTACAATAGAACCAAAATCAAAATGATGGTTAAAACAAAAAAAAAAAATACAAATATTTACATATTTATAGAGGCTGTTAGGGGACCATTCCAGAGAACAAAGACAGATGATAGTACTTATGACGCTTTTAATGATGGCGCAGAAAAAAAATTGAACCTGATCAGAAAAAATACATATGTTTTTTAGTCAGAATAGATTTCTTTTCTGTATCATCAACAAAGTTATCATGAGTACTATCATCCATCTTCATTTTCGAAGGCGGTCCCAACACCCATTATAAAAAGTAAACTGATAGCTTAAGGATTTCATTATCATATTTTAAAGTTCATTAATACCACACACTTAAAACAAATTTTACATTGAATCTACTTTGATTAGTTTAATAGTTACCTCACTGACCCTGTGTCCAGGTTAAATAAAAAAGCCTATTTGATATTGAAATTATTAAACTCAAGTATTTAGTCTAATATAGCCATAGAGAGATGTCAGACTGTAGTTCTATACTAGTTTTTATTTTATTGGTTTTGTATTTAACAAATAAATTGCTGAGATTAATATTTCCAACGATCAGCCCTATTTATAAAATTTATCAACCCACTACAATAGAACACTTACTGTTTTTCAATAATGACATTCATAAGAGTTAAAACCACCTTTAAAGGGGTTTAAGCCCATTTCAACAAATTGTTAAATATGGCTATTTAACAATTTGTTGAAATGTAAATATTTTAACAAAAGCTTGTTTTTTGGCCTTTTTATAAACAAGAGTGATTTTCTCTGTATGGTTTTAGTGTGTTTTTAATAAATTATTTGTTTTAAATATTATGAGATTATACATAAATATAAATACAT
>JAOSYY010000010.1:7120666-7135836 GCA_025727935.1 Hebomoia glaucippe
ATCATGCTTCATTGCTGGTTCTTTTTTTAGTAAAGTAATGTATTTTTTATGAAACTATCGTTTCATTTAGCTATACTAACATGATGGAGCGTAAATAATGCTAATAAAAAGTGTTAAAATATGTCTTTTTTAGTCAGGATCGATTTTTTCCGTCCCTTCATCAAAGGTGTCATTAGTACTATGACCCCTGTTCGTTTTCGGGAGCAGTCCCCAAACAGCCTGTATATAAATATAATACAGCACCGTATTGTGGTTTTGCCTGCTTATCAAGCGACACCGAAAAAGCGAGAAGGTTCTCAATTGTTTTTATATTTGTTACCTCAGAACTTTCCACTGCGTGAATCGATTTTAATGATTATTCTTTATTTGAAAGCTATGGCTTTCCGTGTGGTCTAGTTTTCATTTGGTCCAGTACTGACAATGGCATGCAATTATAAGGCAATGAAAATATAAATATACATATAAATAAAAATAAAGTGTAGGTTTGTAATATCAAAATAACAAATTTTTCTCAATAACCATTCTTAAGACACGAGAAAAGTGTTTGTTCAGGCTGGTCTCGAAAATGGCTGTGCGTGTTATTTATTAATTATTAAGGATTACCAATTAGATACATAAAAATAACTTGCATATATAATATAATCTGTGTATCTAACTTATAGATAAACACAACATTAGTATGACGTAAATAAAATTAAAAACTGTAAACATAAAGAAAAATAAAAAAAAACATTATCACGGGTCATTTACTCCCAAATAGGTTATGCGTTGCTATTTGTCGATTCAAATGACAAACGTAAATGTACATTTGCAGTTTTTAACAAAATGGATCTGGTGGATAACCAAGCGGCATTTAAATCTTGAAATTAATCTATTCTATTATATATGTTTAATGTTTCAGAATGCGGGAAAACGTGCATCGTGTATCTTCAATGTGGCACGATAGACAAAGCTCCCCGCTAACCACCGCAGTGTACTGGACGGAACGCGTGATAAAATGGGGAAACTATTCTCAACTCTACTCTCAAGCGAAACACCTTGCTTTCTACCAATACGCCTTACTGGACGTCTTAGCATTCGTAACACTGTTAACAGTGTTCTTTTTCGCTATTATTTTCTACGTTTTTAATTGTTTAAGAAAATTAATTGCGCACAAAACAATCTCTAACAGCAAAAGTAAAATTCATTAAATCCAATTACCATACTATTTTTAAAATTTTATTTGTTATATCTATGCGGTTTCGGTTATGAAGTATAAATAAATCCATAAATAATTATGTATATTTAAATTAAATAATTTAATAAAATTATATTACAAATATAGTCCAGCTATTTTTGTTATCATGCTTCATTGATGGTTCTTTTTTTAATAAAGTAATGTATTTGTTGTGAAACTATTGATTCATTTAGCTGTACTTAGATAATGGCGCGTAAATAAGGCTATTAAAACGCTTTAAAAATGTGTTAATTCAATCACGATCTATTTTTTTCTATCCCATCATCAAAGGTTTCATTACTACTATCATCCGTCTTCGTTTTCGGGAGCGGTCCCCTACCACCCTGCATACAGAACTAGTTTCTGCCAGCAGCTTCGCTCACGTTCATTTCGATTTTTACACCTTATAGGACTTTTAGTTAGGATCCTTAATGTTTTTTTTGAAAATATAATATAGCCTATAGCGTTCCTCGATAAATTTACTATGCAACCTTAAAAGAATTCTTCAAATCGGACCAGCGTTGACTGAGATTAGCGCGTTCAAACAAACAAACGAACTTTTCAGCTTTATAATATTAGTATACATTTTAAGAGTCGATAGTGACGTTAGCAGTGTCAGGCTGTTTGATACGTGATGACTCAAGGAAACGACAAATGGAACACAAAAATAATCGAAGTTTTTTAAAGAAATCAAGTCAAATTTTGATATTTTTTGTGGCAATGATGGTCAGAAAAATTACGTGTAAACATCATAATAAGCGTTTAGTCTTTCGTAGATCTAATCTTTAATAAATTGTTGGATATTGCGCTGTTAAACGTTTGATTTAATATGTCTACCAACAAGAGACACGGATATTAATAATTCATTCTTTATAACAATCTATATAAACAAAAACTACAGATCAGTCAATAATATGGCAATTAGAATTCCACATTACATGCAGGCATTTATCTTTAATATATTATAACTCTACTTATCTCATGATGATATTAGAAGTTAATTTGAATATATAAAATACTGATATTAAATTGATATTTTTTTATGCAATAGGAAGGCAAATGAGCATACAGTTCACTTACAATAAGGGAATTTGTGTCGCCCATGGACACCTCCAAAGCCAGTAGATCTAGAAGACGCGTTGCCAACTTTTAGATCTTATTTTTATTTCGAGTAATCGAAACGCGCGTAGCACTGCACGACTTTTCCATCTATGGACGCTGTGGTATGTGACCCGGACGGAACTTATAAATTATTAGGAGTTCCTCACACCACATTTAATACTCGAAATGCCTGTGTTTTTGACATTCGTCCGGCCACGGGCAGCCCCTACCTCAGGCAGAACACAAATTGCATATATTTAAAATGCAACTGCGTTCCGATCGGGACTCGAACCTGGCGCTCTGGCGTCGCGGTTGCTTCATCCAACCGCTAGGATAAAGAGCCGTCAAAAAAGTACTTACGATGCCCAGTTTCCAGTATTATTTAGTACCGGCAAGGCCCTGTGGATACACAGACAAACGCAACAGATTATTAAAATAAAATATATTTAATTGTTCTTTAGATTGAAAATAAAAAACAGATTATACGCAACAAATACTGCAATTAAATATTTATTATTTAATAAATTAACAATTGTAGCTGGCATAATATACGTAGGCTCATATTTATAATAGCCAATTTAGATATAAATAATGTAATAAGTGTATAATTATAATATATTATAATAATAATGTAAACAGCCGCTGTCTGTCCATTTAAGATGAGAAAAGCTATTGGGGGGCTTTATAAACGTAATACAACCCAAAAATTCATTTTATAGAATTTTTGTTTGTTTGTCTGTCTATGTTCGCGCTAATCTCGGAAACGGTCTATTATATATTATGAATAAATATTTATATTCAACAAGATAAGCTGATATTTCAGCTGTCTATTGACAGATTCGTTTTAATATAAATTCCAATATAAGTTGGCTTATTTGTATTTGATGAATCGTAATGAATAGAGTTCAACTTAAGCTGGTCAGTTATCATTTCTAGACGAACACAAATGTGTATTTTAAATTATATTTTCTATACATATAATAAATCAGTAGAAATCGTGTGACTACAGTCAATTAATTTAGGCAAAAACTATCGTAGACGTGTTTTTTTCTTTTGTCTGTCTTTTAAATATATTTTCTTTTATTCCTTTATACATATAATAAATCAATAAATGACATCATAGATTAATAAAGTTCCTTATAAATATTATGATACACAATTAGAAGTGGGTTACAAAATCGATATAAACTCGAATGAAGCCGCTGGCAGAAGCTAGTAAAGAAAATATTTTTAATGATTCACATGCTTTTAGTAAATATATAGATTATGAGATCACTTGATTATGCAGCCATTTCAATTTCTAACTTCTTTATTTTCACCGGTAAATTCTTGACCATTTCTTGACAAAGACTGAATTCAACAGACATCATCTTCGCAGCTGTCTTATCATTGTTACAAATATCCACCACCGCTTTGTAAGAATCATAGCTCTTTGTGACATGACTGAGCTGAGTTTCTTTGTCTAACGCTATTCGTTTCATGCTATTCCGACCGATAAATGCATATGCACTCACTACCGGTCGAATAAAATCATCTTCTAACTTCAATGGCATAACACCATTCTTATCTTTAACAGATCCCAGAAACTTGTCATAGTTTTCGATGCTTTTCTCACAGAGCATATTGACTTTCTTCAACAGATGTGGGGTCGGTTTTTCTTTAGACATATTGACTTTTTCTAACTTTATATCCAAGATTTCAGAATAAACTTCTCCTAATTCATACCATAATTGTTGGCAGTATTGTAAGTAATAGGTTGGATTGATCCCTTTTATTAACTCTTCGAGTATATCAATCCGTCTTTTGTGCATTTTTGCCCTTCTTTCATCGTCCTCTTCGAAAAATGCTAAATATGAATAAGCTTTGGAACTGTCTTGAACCAGCTGAATATAGTCAGACGCTAATGTGTCTAGTTTGTAATACTCTTTTGCTTTATTTAACCAGCTCTGGCAGTTCAGAAAAACTTCTCTCGCATCTTGGTAGGTGAGAAGGAATTTGTCCCCAATTTTATTTTCATACTTCGACACGTCGAGGTCTGGGAAAATTAGGTTCTTTATGTCTCCACCACAAATATTTTCATCGTCTTCTAATTGTAAATCGGATAAATCTGCAAAATATTTTACAATGATATAAATATTATCAAACATTTTTAGTTTTTTTTAAATGTGCATAATCTGGGAGTTTAAAAAAATTACAATTATAATTTATAAATCCTAATTTACCACAAACTATATCTACAAGTATATTAATAGATGAAATTGAAGTACATAAATATATACACATCAAAATATTTTTTGTAGTAATAGGATTTTGTCTCTTTGTTTGTTTCAACCAAAATCTGTTGCGCTAGACCATTTTCAATGAACTTTTAGCAATGTTCATAGAGGCTAAGGACTTAACAATGTGTATACTCATATGCCATAAAGCATCAATGTTACCCAGTTAAAACTGATTCATTTGTTTCTTCTCATGAAATAACAACTATTTTCTATATATGGTAGTTTTCACATAAACACACTAAATTTTTTTAGTCTATCTGTGTTTCCTTCAGCTAAGAACTATTCAACTGGACAAAAATTGATAGTACTTTTAATGATAGCTCGCTAAGGTTATAAGGACCTACTTTTATTTTATCAATATTATATGGATCTAAAATCTATGAGAGGAAAAACCAGAAGAGTACTAATTCTGAATAGAAATGTATTTGTTTTTATTAACATAAATATCTAACCTGTAATAGCTTCATCTACATTTTCAGAATCGTTCATCAATCTTGCATTTGATGCAGTCATCAAGAATATACAGTATTTTGCCCAACACCGAGCTACATCGGCTGACCTATGGTTAAACTGTTCTTTTTGAGCTAACGCGGCTTCATCATTACTATCATTTTCAAGCAATTTAGCCTCATATTGGTCTAAAATTGTCGAAGCCGCAGCCAAGTGATGCCGAGACTGTAAAAAACCATTTCTCTCAGCGAAAAACTGTGATAAGGTCGCTGAATTCAATGCCCAATCAATTGGATCATAGTCATTGTATTGCAACTGCCTCCGTAAAGTAACGTGGCAGTAAATTGCGGATTTCAAATTTTCTTTTAGAGAACCATACACTTGAGCTAGGTAGTAAAGAGTCAATATATACGCTTTCTCTAACAACATGATGTCGCCTGTTATATTGTCGCTTGTACCATGAATAATATGTTCTATTGGTATAGGCATTTGCAATGTACACTTAAATGATTCATATATTTCTTTTGATTTTAGAAGATATGATTTCGCTTTCCCAGGTTCGTCCAGGTTTGACCATAGTATACCAAGATTATTTTCGATATTAATAAGAGTTATAACAACTTCTGGCTTCGATGAATTTGGCAGGAGTAGTGTTTCGGCTTCGGCTAGCACTTTCTGACTGGCTGGGATATCATCGGTTTCCATTTCAATAACACCAATGTTCAAAAGCACAGTACCTAGCATGGCGTCAATTTTTAGTCTGTCTAAATCAGATTCTGAGGTGTCTATAGTCGTTAGAGCTTCGTGCATCTTATTTAGGATATCTTTAGCTTTGTATTTTGATAAGTATGGGTCATTTTCTGGGTCGTTGTTCGCGTCTTCATCAAGTAACTTGCGTACCTTAGCATAATTTTCTTTAAAATCGTTGATAATTTCTTTCGCTGTCATGTTTGTAGTAACAGTCATAATCTGTAATTGTACGCATATAATTTTAATTTTTAAATAACAAAAGCATGAAACGGTTTATTGTCCAATTGACTATTGTCTAAAAGTATAAATAATATCAAGAATTAAATAACGCCGCAGCGAAAATGCTATGCCATAGTGCGTAAGGCGTAGTCAGAAATATAAAATTATAATAGACCTCAAAACGGTATCGAATATTATTTATAACTTTCCAACAATACAATTACTTTCAATACAGAGCAATTGTAAGAGTTAACAAACCTAAATAGAATATAGTTCTAAATATCTAACGTTAAAAATTCTAAACAATGGTCGAAACTTGAAAATTTACAAAAAGTTGGAAAAATCAATGTCAACCCTTTTGTTGTGACAAGCGGCTATTGACATTTAACTACATGATAGTTGCCAGCTGTCTGATGTTAGGTAGTCTCTAGATTAGTATAAAAACTTAAAAGGTTTAATTTATCGCATAAATTCTACTAAATTAATCTTTTGTTTATTCTTAAGGTCTGAAGACCATGCTTTAACTGACGAATCTTATACTAGAATATTTTCCTGTTATATTCCATATTAAAAGCTAACTTTGTAAAGGAACAAGCCGTTTAAAAAAGTAAGTAAATACCTGTCATTTAGAGTTGTACAAATACTATTTCTATATAAACCATTTCAGCTTAGTATTCATTGTAATAAAGAAATATTTTCAACCTATCGCGCACACTTTCCCTCAATTCTACGATTAATTTAAATCTGGATAGCTGGTAAAAACTTGGAAAATAAAAAGGCAATTCATTTACATTCATAAGTATTCTTAATAAACTTATTAGTTTCATAATTTTTACATCGTTCACATATCAAGTTGATCTAGAAATCTAGAGGATATAAAACAATTTTATAAAAAAACGTATAAATATGGAGCATTTTATGAATAAGGTTAATTATAATCAACAGTAAAATCTTTTCATTCGGTTACGAAATATTGAGGTTGGTCAGTAGAAACTTTTCCCTTGAAAAAATAGAAAAAGTTTTTTCTGCCTCATGGGAAAATGACACATTTCGATACAAATCGTAAATACGTATGTACATGTTGTGTAAAGCGTAATAACATTTAAAAAAATGTAATCATATTATTCTTCCCAATAAATAAATCATTCAACAAAGAGAAAATAATTAGATATGCTTCGTTTTGGATTAGAAGAGATAGGAAGGGCATTTCAATAATAAAAAATAAATAATTAATTAGGTACATACACAATTCGTAAGTCTAAGGCTTTCAAACAAGATCGCTACGTAAACACTGAAAGAAATTTCAAAAAAAATTAGTACTCAACAACTGAAGTAGCTTTGAAGATATTATTTGCACAAAACCTTTTTTTTATAAGTAGATTTTCCTAGTCACGATCTTGTAACGGTTTTGGTAGTGTCGAGATTTTTCAAATCCCAAAACTGCCCATAATTTTTAAGAATCAATTAACAAAACAGTCTCTACTGTTTTATTTTGATAAGATTAGTATTTTATTGCGATAGAACCAATTATTGCTTATACCGAAGTACTAGGTTTTTTCAAAGTAGTTCCTTTGATTTCTCTTGAATTTTACAACTACAAGATATGAAAATTATATATTTCCACAAGTTAACATTTTTGTGGAAAAATTCAATTCGATTTGATACTCGATACTAATAAAATGATATTTTAACTATTATTGAGTCGCGAGATCTAATCTTCTAGTCTTGAATAAAACAAATATATTTCGTATGTTTTTTCGAAAACATAGAACATATAGTGCAAGTAAACTTTTTTATCGTAATGCTAACTCGCATTTTAATAAAATTTTAACTGAATAACATTAATTAAATATAAAAATTTCATAAAATTTTTATATTTCACATTAAAGATACACAAAAGAAAATACATTGTAATGAACCGAATAATTTCATTCTCAGTTGAAAATTGTAAAATATTAAATATTCCTTATAATTAGAACCTTATGATTACTTTTTTACATGCTTTAATACAATAATCCTTAAGTTACACGGCGACAAGTAAATTTCATTTCGCCCTTTTTTCTTGCACTTACACAAAGATTTAACTCAAACTTCTTAGACTATAATTCATTAAAAAAATAACATCAATCACTCGATAAATCATACAACAGTCGTACACGATCACTTAAATATTTATGTTGAAATCAAAATGATAAACTTGGACATCAAAACAATATAATCTTATAAGGCAGTTGATAAAAGGCTAATTTTTTTTAAACTAGCAATTTCATATTCTAGCAGTTTTAAAAGTATATGCAACTAAAACATTATGATCGTCCAAATTAATCAATTTGATTTAACAATTGTATATTGAACTTTTTGTAATTTATGAATACATATATTTACTTTTTCATTACACAAGTATGTTAGATTTTGTCAAATTGGCGATTCATATACAGTATTTTCTCATGTTAAAGAATGTTCAAATATTTTACATCCGGTCATATCCCCGCTTAACATATCGGCAGATAAGACCGTCCACAGTTTTTTCACCGATCTATTCGCAAAACATTGAAGTTAATTGTATAGATCATTTACTGTCATGTTAAATATTGTTTAATTTCCAATCATCTCAATAAAAAATTCTGCAAAAACAATATCCATACATACCATTAAAAATTTCCTCACCCACAGTACTTTTAACTAATTAATCCTATTTAATGCAGTATTTACAGTCAACATTGATAAAAAATTTAAGGCAGGTTTATTACTATTATATACCTCTAGTCAAATTAAATACAATTTGTACATGTGGATGGGAATATTAATAATAAATGTACCGAGTCGCAAATTTTGGATTACTTGTAATTGACAAGGATATTTATGGATATTCATTATTTTTATTAAAACTTAAATTGTGGTTATCTACTAAGTATAGGCGTAGCTATATTGTGCTAAGGCACACATTGTTAATAAAACCATTAGATTTCCACTTTTGTACATAATTGTACTGAATGTATAAAGTAATAGTTTCGATAAAAACGAAAAATACCCAAAAATGTCAGCACAAGTTATAAAAGATATATCTGTTTGCACCATTAGATGTTTTTTGACAAATCTTTCATCGATTCGAACTTTGACAAATGGGTCATCATAGTAAAATTGTTTTATCTTATTCATTTGAAACCACAAGTAGTAAGTAGCAAACTGATAACATTAAGATAATTAAAGAAAATTCCTGTCATTATTATATCCACGGCTGGATTTCTCAATCACCTTAAATCTTTAATAGTGTAACTTATGTACATTCTCACGTAAAAAGCAAGCATTCTACCCAAGAATGACATGTAAACGTATATTAGGAAACATTTTCCATTTCTGGTTCATCGGTTGATAATGTTCGTGGAGGGGTTGTATGCGCTAGTTGGGAGAACACCTCTTTTTCATCCAGGGCTAAAGGATCAGGTTGAGTTGCCGGGGAAGGCACATAAACCATCATAGATGGAGACACTGGTCGAACCACACTTGTTCCCGTCGCTTCTTGTTCTTCCAAAAACCTGTCCATATAGTCAGTATGTCCCGGGTGCAGATTGTACTTTTTCTTTTCTAATCGTGTTTTATTTGCAAATATATCATGGCGTTCCGTCTTCTTCCAGATATAGTAAAATTGTACAAGTTCTCCTACAGAACGTGTTCTGACTTTCTGTTGTCTTATTGAATGAAAGTCTTTACCGTGTATTTTAATACCACTTTCAAAGTTTCGACACTCTTCTTCTGACCATACATTTGCATGTGCTGGAGTTTGGGATGATATACGCCTCCTTCTTAACGCTTCATCAATATTGTGCCCGCACTGTTGCAGTAGAAATAAAGCTTCTTCATCATCACGTAACTGCTTACCACGAGGTACAGCATCTATACCAGAACTAGAGTTCAACGCACAAATTTTCCTCATATAGTCCTCTATTACCTTTTCATCGAGGATATTTGGGTTCCACAATAACTTGTCCTCATTTTCATATGGCAAAGCATCATCGTAGCTACATAAACCTTCTGGTATGCCAGCTTGGTAGTCGCTACCAACCATAATTGTTTTCTTCCAGTCATCTTCATCTGGACTGTAATCATAATCATCCTCCTCTTCAGAAGGAGGTCTAGACCCTGACCTAAGACACCTAGTAGCTTCAGGACTAGTTGTCTCAGTATAGAGCTGTTGTAAAGCTGACTCAGTTTTTTCAGTCTCTTCTGGTACCACCTCTGGTGGTTGTTCGGGGATAGGTTTATCCATGTTTCGATTATAACCGTACAATGCTAGTAGTTCCTCTAAGGGCATATCACCTTCACGTTGTAAGCTGTTTAGTTCCGCCTTAGGATCTTGGTGCTCACCTGCCGCCAAAGCCTCTTCTTCGTCTAATGTTCTCTCGTCATCAAAATCATTTACCATCATATCAACAGTAGGCTCGAAGAGGGATTTGTCGTTCCCCACATCCATGCTAGCATCGTGTTCGCTTACACTGGTTACCAGCGCACAATCTGACATGACTAACACCGCGGGCTATGGAAAGTAGCGCTGCGAAAACATCACAATTTTTCGATGGTACTTACTTTGCCATTTAATACTTAGAGTTAAGTTAAAATGTTCTACTATATTTATTACATATTAAGCATAATTAAAAGGAAAATACGATAAAAGAAAACAAAAATATTTTGACACGGAAACTAGCCTCACTCTATTATTCAAGGTTGTCTGACTTGAGACAAATTGACAATTGTCAAATGCTTGATATGTCAATGTCATATGCTATTACAGAAAAAGAATACAAAAAGGGCAATAATTTTAAGTTACAAATAAAAGAAATCTCTATCACAGTACGGAAGCGATATTTAAAGTCCGGTTAGTTTTAATAGCCACTAGATTAAAAACGCGAACGGCCTTCAAAAAAAAGGGAGGGGATATATACTACAAAAAATATATTATTTATAAATTTTTTATTATTTTATTAAATTATTAAATTTTTTAAGGCAAATTCATTCTCACATACTCTTCAACACATTTCTCTTAAAAGACAACAGAATATGATTACCCTGTGGTATTACAATGCGTCACTTCTATCATCTTTGTCATCATTTCGAATCGTCATAATTTGTGTCAATTGTCAAGTACTAATGATTTTTGTTTGTCGTATTTTTGTTAATGCAAAATGTAATTAATTTTTATCGCTTCTAATATATTTTGTATATTTAAATCGAATTTTAAATATGTTCCGACAATATTTGATACTTAAGGAAATAATTTAGTTACCGTTTAATGGATAAGAAGTTACGATGAATATATTATTTAGAACTGTATTTATACTAGTCGTAGCAACCTTTAGAACTGTGTTAAGTTTTTCTGATGTTGGGAAATGGGACCTCCAGCTTGATGGGGTGAGATTTTTTTTTATTTAAAAACTATTCTATCAGAATTAGGCATAGTGGTGTAATTATCGATTATTAACTTTTATAGTTTTATCTGCCATGGTGTTTGATAGTGAGTCACTTCCACTTACTTTTATATCTATTGCTATCGCTAAATGTTATAGAACTTATGATAAAGCATATTTCGCATGAAACATAACATCAATAAGATTATATGTTACAACTTATGTTTTCAGGAGACCTGCAACTTCACACTAGCTAAATCCTTATTTAAGGAATCGAAATTAATTATAGTATGTAAGTATTAAAATTGATTAGATGCATCCTGGATAGAATTTCACTGCATTTTAACAATTACCATACATTTACAAACTACAATAGGTTATTAAAATAAATAAAAAGCTATATTTATTATTTACATTAGAACATAAATATAATTAATGTTTTGTATCTTTAAAGAATTATGTTATGGCATTTACTTAATGGTTTAAAAATCTTAGACATTAAACTAATCTAATAATATACAATATAAAATTATAACTGTGTCTAGATATACCAATTCTAGATAAGTTAATGAAAAAGTTAAAGTGACTTCGTTATATAGAGAGAGAAAATCATATTATCTAAGAAGTTTGTATGTTTTCCAGTACATTGTGAAGCACCAGCAAACCTTACTGTAGCATATACATGGAGGCAGACACCATGCTCACCGGATTATTTCCATTTTTTCGAAAAGGTGATTTTTTGTAACAATACATTTAAGTAAAATATAACAAAATGTATGTTAATTTATTGCTTTCATAACTTAATAATTACATACATAATCACAGTGACAATCTCTGATATACTCATAATAAATTTTTAACTAACTTCAAAAAAGGAGGTTTTATGATCAACTAAATGTATTTTTGTATTATTGGCATTTGGTGCCATGTGCCAAACATTGTTCCAAGTTTTTGATAATTTTTCTAGTAAAAGTATTGGATTTTGCTACTAAATTCAAATGTAATGAAAAATAGATTATGATCTCTTTTTAATTAGACACGGGTTTGACGGCATTAAAAGGCGACCTTGTAGGTTTTATCTGTGTTGATAATATTTACTATGTTTAAGCATTACTTTGTAAAATATTATGAGAATAATTTCTTTAATCTAAACATCAACATGTTATGTAGAGATTATCGAAATTGATTTCATTTAACTGTTTTTATTGTATTAATGTATTATTTTCGAATAAATGTTAGGTTTGGTTCAATGAAATATAGAACATATTAATTTATACATTTTTACAATTTTACAATAAAATAAAATTTAAAAGTTCTTGTTACTGCCGCATCATGTCCGTGAGCCCATAGAGCTGTTACAGCAGTGAGAAACATATGGGCAATCTGTGTTATATTCTCATACATTCTACTAATGATTTTTATTGTTTATTTTATTTTAGAAGCTGAAAATTATTTAGAATCTTAAATATGATAGAGGCTTCTATAAATCATAAAAAACTAAAGACATTATTCCTGAGGGTTTAAGCCCAGATATCTCAAAATAGCTGAAATAGAAAATACAGTTTCAGATAATTTAAAACACATTTAAATTATAAACAATATAAAATTATATTTGAGAACATGTCATTAAATTCTCTTCTCTATATGAGATAGAAATTCTTTTATAAATTGATTTAATAACGAGATACTTCAAAATTGTATTATTTTATAAGACAGTCGGAACGCGTTTGCATTTAAAAATATGTAATTTGTCATCTGGCTCGGGTACGGACTATCTGTGGCCGGGACGGGTGTCAAAAATACAGGCATCTCGGGAATTAAGTGTGGTGGGAGGAACTCTTAATAATTTATAAGCTCAAAATATAAATAAATAAGGCTTTAAAATTGGCAATGCATCTTCTAGATCTAAATCTTGGAGGTGTCCATGGGTGACAGAAATCGCTTAATATAAGTGAACTGTATGCTTGTTTGCCTTCCTATCTCATAAAAAAAATTGGGATATAAATATTTTAAACTAATATTATTTAGTACTACTACTTGTCTGAAGTATATTTGGAAATAAGTTTTACATAAGGTATTATATATTAACATAGATCAATTTGCATTGAATTGTAACCTTGTAAAAAGGAGTTGTTTTGTTATATATCACTATCAAATTGCAGCAGTAATTAGGCATATTTATGCATCAATCATGTTTATAACTTTCAGAGAATTGTAGATTGTTCAAACACAGTGGACAGACCATTTATTCAAAGCAGTTATAGCACTGCCCAAATGATAAATGTAGTACAAGCAATTTCCTGTGATGGTAAAAATCCAATATTTTTCTACAATGAAAAAGATAAAGGATCTGAGGGCGAAAAAAAATCAATGTCTGTAAGTATATTCTGTATTTTTGTAAAAGGAAATATGACTAATTTTTGTCTTTCTGATAGTGTTAAGGAGTGTAATTTACGTACCTAATTAACCTGTAATACAACATTTTTATATTAAAGTTTTTTTTAAATCCTTTTTCTTGGTAAATGTATTTTCATATTAATATTTTTTTGCTTTTCAATAAAGATTCAGCGCATTATCAATCAATTCTATTACTTTCTTAAATGCTATATATTAATATTAATATTTAAATAATTTGTTTATCGATGTTGGAAAATAAATAGTTGTCTTTTAACTGTCTATATAATTGTACTTTCTCAAAATTATTTTGCATAAACCTTAGTGTATCAAGTAGTATTTAACAAAAATTTACAATTTAGAAGTTATATATTTAAAGGCTTTATAGCCTAGCGGTCGCTTAAAGCAACCACGACACCAGAGCACCGGGTTCGATTCTCGGTCGGAACGCAGTTGCTTTTTCAAATTTGTGATTTGTGTTCTGCCACGGTACTGGCAGCCTGTGATCCTCGCTGGCATTTCTAGTTTTAAATGTGGTCGGAGGAACTCGTAATAGATTAACTCCGTCCGGATCACGTACCAACGTTCATAGATGGAAAAGTCGTTAATACGGCTAAGGTCTTAAGTTTGGCAGCGCGTCTTCTAGTTCCACTGATCTTTAAGGTGCCCATGGGTGAGAGACATCGCTTAGTAAAGCTGAACTGTATGCTCGAAATCCTTCCTATCATATAGAAAAAAAATAAAATTAATCAAGTCTAGCGAATTGTTTAATAATGTAAAATCCAATCAAACAAAAATTATTTCAGTTAACACCATCTCTGCTGACCGTTGAGAGAGAAGGGATATATGCCATTACAATGTCAGTGAAGAGTAATGCCATCTTCAAAGCCTCTGTGCACATTGAGATGGTAGCGCCTTCCGGTTACTTATCAGCAGCCATTTGGCCTCTATTACCAGTAAGCAAGATCTTTATTTAAAGAAAACATAAGTTTAATATATAAATAGTCTCGAATAATCACAGATACATACAAATATAGCTAAACACCTGGATTTTTGTCATTAAAAGCAAACAAACGCATCAAATTTGGCCCATTCGCTTAGGCGCTACAACAGACAGACATACAAAGAGACACGTTAAACTTATAACGCTACTCTTTTTTTCGGGCATGAATAGTTCGATTGCCCTACAAAAAATACCAACATCTATATACATAAAAGAAAGTCGTGTTAGTTACACTATTTATAACTTAAGAACGGCTGAACCGATTTGGCTGAAAATTGGTAAACTCGGAACCGACTGCAGTCATTTTAACGTGACGTCATTTTGTATATAGCTAACACTATAAGGAGTAGTTTAGA
>JAOSYY010000010.1:7142340-7152656 GCA_025727935.1 Hebomoia glaucippe
TCCGATTCTCAGGCCTACTGAATAACTATATAAATTTTCATAAGGTTCGGTCGAGCCGTTTCGGAGGAGTTCAAGCTCGAACACCGTGACACGAGAATTTATATATTAGATAGACTATGTATTATAATAATGAATGAGCTAAATTCCTATAAATTTTTATTAAAACCCGTTCAGTAGTTTTCGCGGGAGTGTAATAAACATCCGTACGTACTCAGAAAATTTCGTATTTATATTACACCAGTAAGGATGGATGTATTTTTTATCATGAAAGTGTTATTAAGAATTTTAATACATACCTTTCTAACGGATTTCATGTAATGGTTAAGGGTCATTCATTTTATAATAGTTGTGTCAGTAATTGCAAAATAATGTTATAAATCGCATTTGCAATTCGTTATGTTTTTTATGCGATAGGAAGGCAAACGAGCATACAGATCACTTGTAATAAGCGATTTCTACCGCCTATGGACACCTCCAAGATCAGTAGGTCTAGAAGACGCGTTACCAACCTCAAGGCCTTTTTTATTTTTATTTCGAGTCTTCGGAAATTCATAGAATGAAAATGAAACGCGCTATGAACTTCACGACTTTACCATCTATGAACGGCGGTACGTGACCCGGACGAAACTTATAAATTATATATTTTATTTAAATGTGTGTCGCGTAAATAACAATATTACTTACAGCGAAGTATCGATTCAAGTAGACCCTGACTCCTCACCAGACTGTCCTATGACAGAATGGGAGGAATGGCTTCCGTGTGAAGGCGAGTGTATTGACAACAAATTAGAGGGATTTCAAAGTCGTTTTCGCTACCATCTAGTGGACGGAGTTGCTGTGGGAAAATATATAGAAAATGTAAGATTAATAAATTCTATGAAACAATCTTTAGACAAAAAAAAGCTTTTGTTTTTAAATTTTTATTTTTTTGGAATGGGAAGGCAAATGAGCATATAGTTCACCTCCAAGACATCTCCAAGATACAGATCTAGAAGACGCTTTGCCAACCTTAAGGCCTTAGCCATATTACGTCATTTGTCGCTTTTTGTGACGTTCTGCTGCCGGTCTTACTTATTTTTTATTTGAATATTCAGAAGTCTTATACAGGGTGTTTGAGGATTGCTCCCGATAACGAAGACAGATGATAATAGTAATGACACCGTTGATGAAGGGACGCAATAAAATTCGAACTTGACTAAAAAAAATCATATTTTCAAAACGTTTTATTAGCGGTATTTCGTTACATCTTGTTAGAGCAGCTGTTTTTGTCATCATACTTCATTGCTGGTTCTTTTTTTAGTAAAGTAATGCATTTTTTATGAAACTAACGTTTCATTTAGCTGTACTTACATGATGGAGCGTAAATAATGCTAATAAAAAGTGTTAAAAATATGTCTTTTTTTCAGTTAGGATCGATTTTTTCCGTCACTTCATCAAGGGTGGCTGTAATACTATCCACCCGTCTTCGTTTTCGGGAACAGTCCCCAAACAACCTGTATACCATAATATGACAAACCTGATGGTAACGACAAGCGGCTCGGTCGTCCATGGACTCGTCCGAGACCAGTAGAGCTAGGAGACTTATTACCACATTGCATCAGTTAGCTATTATTATAATGATGTCCTTAATGATCTTATTTTATTTCGAGTATTCGGAAATTCATAAACTGAAGTCCCAACGAGTCCAGCACTGCACGACATTTTCATCTATGAATCTGTACTCTTCATTAAATTAATTTTTAATCTGTACGTTCCGAAATGTTGATATTTAAAATTTACTTTGGAAATAATAGAAGTTAAATAATAATTGTATTATTTTTTATTGCCATTTAGGGTCCTTCTTATGCTGACAAACAAGTGTCACAGTATTGTTTGGATAATTATGAAGATAGTGAAATACAAGGATGTGAAGACACTTGCGATGAGGATGAAGAAGAAGGTACTTAGTCACTCGTATAAAAATTACAAAAATCATTTTATTCTTAACTAATACACTTGTCCTTTTTGCAGCTGTAGCTCAAAGAAGAATATGGTGAGCGTGAATATTATAAACTATTCATTAACCATATAGTTTGTATAATATACTATAATTAAGTAATGTATTAATTGGTATTTAACAGTTAATAAATATTTTTTTAACATTACAAGTCTGGTTATTTTATTTTGTATATTACAAATTATAATTAATGAATATACTGGTATATGATAGATATACAACATATCATATGTTATTAACCGTTTATTAAAATATACTTGACTATATGAAGAAGTCATTTATTTAAATGTCTAATTGCAAAACGAATAAGATATTTTTTCATTGTCATAATTATTATTATGACTGTTACAACTTTATTAGATTATATAGTGGTTTATAAAAAAAACACGAAGGATAAGGCGCCGATTTAAAAATTAAATATTATGTTGTCGAAGTGTTTTAAAGTGTACAATTGACCTTATTTTTATCTACATTTTATAAGATATCTTTATACTATCTGTGTTGCGTTTTCATATTCTTATTTCTTACGTCATCATGCGACAATTTGACGATTTCCATTTTCCATGATTATTGTATATCACATGATAATTAATTAAAGTACAAAATTCTGTGTTGTGTAAATTAATATTATGCTTCCTAATAAACCTAAATCAAAATTGAAACGTTTTCTTGGTGTAACTGCTGCTACTGTGTTCATTGTTGAAGCCGCCGGTATCACTGCTACTTACTTTCTTTGGTATAGATTAAATACAGAAAGAGGTAAGTTTTTACTGTAATCATGATAATAAATTAATTTTAAAAAGAAACAACAAAGATTTCATCTTAATAATTAAAAAAATAAACTTTTCTCTAACTTGACAGTTGTATCTCGTAGGTGGGTGCGTCATAAACTGTGTCAAATTTCACTAGACCCCAATCTGTTTTTGTATTCCAAATAATTCTCTATTTAAACTAAAATTTAAATATTCTATTACAGATTTTCGTTTGTATATGTTCAAAAATTACAACTGGGTACTAGAGGGTTACTATTCATTGGGAGAGACTGTCGGTGGGTTGAGAACTAGAGAGCAGGACAAGAAAATTTGGGAAAACGAGGGGAAAATCTAACTGGTGAGATGAACATAGCTGCTAGGTCCCTGTTCTGGATTGTCTCCATTGGCACAGTCAGTTATGGCCTCTTCACATTTGTCAAACCTGATGATGACTTACTTAAGCAGGTCATTATTTTTTAATTTCTGTTTTTTGATCACTGATTTAACGGCTTTGTGCTATTCATGTTGTGTTGTCTTTTAACAAAATTGTGTTTTTTTCATAATTTGTTTGAATGCTATATTTGTTTTTCAAAAATGACATAACGCTGGGTTTTAATGTTTGTGATAATTTATGACGAGAATATTTCCTCTTCATATTGATGATAAATTATTTGATATATTATATAGATTTACAATTATGAGTTTTATTAAATTATTAGTTGTCTTAAATTTTCTGTAAAAGTTAAGTAAAGAAATTTTTATTTTTTTTGAACACTTAAAAATCAGTGGTCAAAGTTATTATAAATCATTTCCATGCTAAGTCATCATGTTTGATCAATAGTTTAGTTAACGCTTCACAGATCATTGTCTTAAAAATTCTTTAAAAATAATATATGTATTTATTCATTCATAAAGAGTGGTAGCAATTACTAAATTTACACACTAAACTTAAGTCCTAATGAGTAATTATATATTTTCAGTTTGACCAAGGTTCTAAACACACAACAGCTCGACAAGTCAGTAAAGACACAGTTTCTGTTCTCAAAGAAGCTATCGACCAAAACTCAGATATATCTAAGAAGGTTGACGAATTATTAAAAAAAGGAAAATGAGTGAAAAAACAGCTGTTTTAGAAAGGCTTAGTAGACGTGAAGCACAACGTATTGAAAAACTGCAAAAGGCACACAAGGCAAGGGAAGATGTCGACGCAACAAATGAAAATGAAGAATATTTCTCGGGGGCATTTAAAATCCGGGCAGAAAACGTTGAACAGTTACTTTCTCAAGTTCCAACATTAGAAACAAATATTCTACCATCCCACTTTGATAATATCAAGAGGGAAGTCAACGAACTACAGAAATTTGTTGTCACATCGTCATTTTTCCTCAAAGAATTCAATTTACGCAAGTATCTTGGTATTGTACAAAATTTGCAGACTAAATGCTATGAATTGGAAGACACATATGTACCACGCAAGAAATTTGGATTTACAAGGAAAAAATTACCAAAAAATCACAATCAAAAGCAAGATTCTCTTGACGAAACTGATGCATCTGGTAAAATCGATAGCAATAAATGGGATGAAAAACTATTTGGTTTTGACTCAAAGGAGAGTAAGATACTATCCATGGACAATGATGATTTATTTCAAAGGGATGTTGCACTGCGTAATCTGAAGAATTGTACAATTGGATTGAGAGGTGTTATGGCAACTTTACACTTAACTAACTTGGAGAATTGTATCATTTTGTCAGGTCCAGTGACATCATCAGTATTTATAGATAAATGCTCCGATTGTAAAATTGTTACGGCATGTCAACAACTTAGGATGCACAGTTCGATCAAATGTGACATTTACTTGCACGTAACAAGCAAAGGGATAGTTGAAGATTGCTCTCAAATACGAACAGCTCCGTATAATCTCCACTATGATGATTTAGAGAAACACTTAAATATGTCATTGTTAGATAGGAACAGCAATAACTGGAATGATTTGGATGATTTCAACTGGCTGGCTCCAGATGTGCCGTCTCCCAATTGGTTGATATTAGATCCTGCACAACGTATTTCAAACTGGACTGAATGGTGGTCCAAACTACCCTCATAATACTAGTACAAGTTTGAATTTGATAGTTCTTAATAAAGAGACCGTAATATTATGCTAAACATTGACAAATAGCTGTAAGTCAACTTAACAAAGCAATTATTAACTTTTAATCATGCCTTTGAAATTTGTGTCGTTTTATATGATTTATAAAGCATTTTTTAAATCGAGGTGCTGTCTACAAAGCTGTTGGAGATAGTTTCAAAATTGTAGTGATTGGTAATCCTTTACATCAGCTTAGTTGATTACATTATTTTAGCTTTGTAAAAACTAAAAGTATTTATAATAAAGTGATTATTTCATGAAATTTCTTTTATTTAAATATATATTTTCCCCAGCGCATGTGAATCTGTATGTCTGTATCACATGGACAGTAAATGGATTAGCCAAAGCTTATCGATCTTTCTATACTTACTTCCCTTAAATAAATAAAGAAAATAAACTTTGCTATAGATAAAATGCCAGGCGTTCATGAGTTAGGAAATCTAAATGCGAAGAGTATTAGTCTAAATTGATTTTAATGGAATATATGATATGTCCAAAAACGTCTAAACAAAAACTTACCTTAATTTTAAGCGATACAGCAGTTTTGTTATTGCTACCGAACTAACTAACAGATATACATTTAGAGTTGAATTAAGTTCTGTAAACTAATCTGATTTGTCCAGTTTTTGGAGACTATAATATATAGGCATTGAAAATCTTATACAGAATGTTTGGGGACTGTTTCCGAAAACGAAGACGTGTGATAGCACTAACGACACCTTTGATGACGGGATGAAAAAAAATCGATCCCGCCTAAAAAAGAAATTTTTAACACTTTTTATTTACACTTTGTCTTGTAGGTAGAGCTAAAGGAAACGTTAGTTTAATAAAAAATACATTGAAATGAGCAATGAAGCATAACAAAACAGCTGTACTAACATGATAATGCGAAATAACGCTAATAAAAACGTTTTAAAAATATGATTTTTTTTTAGTCAGGATCGAATTTTATTCCGTCCATTCATCAAAGGTATCATTAGTACTATCACCTGTCTTCGTTTTCGGGAGCAGTCCCCATATACCCTGTATAGAGTGGTGTCTATTTATAAAAAGTATATAAGGTAACGTAAAAATTAAACAAGAGGTAACAACGAATATTAATTTATTTCTACTGTAATGAAAATACATAAAATGGTCAAATTTTAAACATCACAGTATCTAAATCTATTTAAGTAAAAATCTAAGGACTATAAGTAGGTGAAACAGAAACCAAAAATAAGTGCTTAGGGAGGCAACCATCGTGATTTCAGTATAATTAATCTTATAATATATTCAGACCAAACCTTTTATTCTAGTATGTGACTTAACTTCGAGTCTAGTTTTAAGTATTGACTTTTCACCAATACTGAAGTCTAGATTGGAACTTAAGTCACATCCTTTGAACAAGAGCCGAAAACTAATATGTATATATAATGTCTATTTAAAATAGCTTATTAAACGACAAATTATCGAGAAATCATGAATCATTTATATTTTATTTACAAGTGCTGTCGCATAAATATAAAAGTTGAGCAATTTAATGTTTTCAATTTGTAGTCTGTGATTGGCTCACCACAGACTCATCTGTTCAGTTAGAAAACCACAGCCTACGAATTTAACAAATAAGTATATATGTTTTGTTTAGATGTACAGATAATAAATACAGGTTAATTTGTGACCATAAATACCTTTTTAATTTATATTAACGTGCAGTCTTCGTTTGATTTACATTCGGATAATAACATTAAAATGTACATATAGAAAAATATAAAAAGCAATACATATTTTAATTATGTTTACTAACAATAAATTTAGTTAAATAAGTAGCTTAAATATTTAGAATCTCAGTAGGAGGAAAGCAGTGAAATGGATACATAAATAATTCAACAATAATCAATATAACAATCAAAATAAAATACGTCTGACAGGAAAATTCTATCAGTTAAAGTAACTTTGCTATGTAGATAATTTTATTATAAATCTTCCACGAATTACCGACACGTTCAAAAAATAAAAATAATATGTATAAAATTATTATATGGCAGGTATGAAGCCCGACCATTATTATTATAACTTACTAAACACGCCAAATAATGGGCGTTAGGGGACCGCTCCCGAAAACGAAGACAGATTATAGTACTCGTGACGCCTTTGATGATGGTACGGAAAAAATCGATCCTGAATAAAAAATAAACTCATATTATTAAGCGTCATTTCTCTGCATCATGTTAGCCCAATTGTTAACATGCTTCATTGCTGGTTTCTTTTTTTTTAGTACAGTAACTTATTTTTTTGAAACTATAGTTTCATTTAGCTGTACCTTCACAACGCTAATAAAACATGATTTTTTTAAATCAGGGTTGATTTTTATCCGACCTTCATAAAAGGTGTCATTAGTCAACATCTGTCATCGTTTTCGGGAGCGGTCCCCTAACACTCTGTATAGGAATGAACACATACGTTATATTTCGTAAACTCCATGTAACGAACGTCCATTTAACATCTCCCTGTCTCTAAATTGCCAATATTTTTGTCGTAATATATGTGTATTTTTAAAAAATACGACTCATGATCACAGACGAGGCCTTTGAATCTATTATAGTTCCAAGACTTGATTTTCCTATGTTTTGAGAGTACTCAAGTACAGATCTTGAGTCTCGTCTCAGAATACGAGTCCTAAAATAAATATACTAATCTATACACTCGTTTAAAATTGAGATTCAAAAATTAAAAAAATCAAAGGAATGTTTAAGTACAAATTAGTTTAAATTTTTTATAATTATTAACTAATTTAGCAGACGACAAATATTTTGGCAAGATTTCACCATGATAGAGGATTTTACGTTTTTATTCAGATAGCCGAGTAATAAGCTCACGCTCAAAGCATACGTAACGATAATTTGCCAAGATATTTGCCGTAATCAATACCGAAACTTACAAAAATTAAGTATTTTTATAATAAAATCGTTTTCAGCTAGACGTATCCACTTATTTTTACATTATTTCATTATAGTTTTTATCATATTACTAAAACTATTTTTAGGCCAATAATTTTAGGACTTAGATATTTTTAGCTAAAATAACTTTAAAGCCTTTTTTAGCTTTAACATAAAAAAAATCATTTTATTAGCAACCTATTTCATTTCAATTGTTTTTCTAGACAATTTCTCAACAGCCTGTGAACAAGTGTTTTTCGGACATTACTTATATAAAAATCATAATACGAACAATCAATTAAAATAATTAAAAATAGATGTTATACTTTAAATAAGGATTGTTTAAATGCTGTATTGAATATTTTCGTATCGTAAATTAATAATTGTAAAATATGTATATTTAAAACTATTGTTTTATTACTTTTTAAACGATTAGTCCATTTCAGTGTCCTTATAATATATTGCGAGTTCAAAAATGCAAAAATCTCAATGATAAAGCTCTATTTTCTACTATTTCAATATTTAAAAAACTGTTATCAATATTATATTAAATTCAGTCAATTATTATTATTGCAAATAACTTTGAGTTTGTGGAGTATCGTACGATATAACATGTGCTATTATTTCACGTTTAAATGGCTGAATCGATGCTAATGAATTTTTATGTAACAGATTTATTGGCTTTTTAGAAGAATTAAAGTTGAAAGAGCAGGCTTATGAAAGATTTATAATTCTGAATATGTCTATAGGAATTTATTTTCTATTCGTTACTAAAATATCGACTTTTTAGGCCTCAGTCGGTTACGTATAAGTACATTAATAAAAACCTCGTGATTATTTACAAAATAGATTTATTGCGAACATAGGCAATAAAAAACTAACCTGTTTTCAGTTATATGAAATGATAAGATTTCGATTTACTCCACGAAACCAAAGAGAATATATTTTATGGAAAACCTTTTAAGTATTCAAAAATTTCATTATCAATTCAACATTTGTTTACAAAATTCTATTCAAAAAAATGAAATAAATAGCTATAAGGTTTCCCAAATGAATTTCAAATTAACCTTCTAACCGAGGAATTAATACTTGACATATCTAACTGTCAAACTTGACACAAAATACTATTATGGAAAAAATAAATAGTACAATTTTTTAAAATATTATCCATCCATGTGAACTGTATTTTGTTTCTTAGCTTAAAGTACAGTAAACTGTCAAAATTATTGCTCGGTTAAAGGATATGTCACGCAATAACCTAAAGGCCCGTTTACATGGAGAGTTTCTCGCATCTCAGTTCTCACCAACGGTGAGAAAAATATATTATGTAAACTAAAATATGATGAGGTCGATTATTGCAGAGTCCTTGAACACAAACAGGCAAACTTTTGTATTATTAATGAATTTCACTCCATGTAAACGGCGCTCAATGCGCATTGAGCACAGTGTGATGTCACCAGTTGGGCTTTTTGTGGGTGATTGTCCATTGTTGGTACGTGTTGTTAATGTCGCAGGGGGCGAGCCCCAGAGTCCGGGAGTGGGGCTGCAGCGTTAGACAATGGCTATGCAACCGGTGGATTATGTGTTTGTGTTCATCATCGTACCTAGAAACCACAAGAAACAAGCTTCATCCAACTGAATAAATTATATCCAAATCCCGCAGGGAAAGTCATTTGCTACGATCATGATAAGCTCCTTTCCTTTCCTCCACTCCCATTAATGCATTCTTATACGTTCGCCGATTACAAACGCTCTTGACGTGAATAAAACATGATCTAAAAATGCACTAGCAGTGCCCCGTGGATCTACCCGCGTTAATTTTTCTATATAGTAGCTGATCCGGTAAGTTTGCTTAGCCATATTCTAATGATCCATTGACTGACTAATAAGGGTTGAAGATTATTACATAATAAAATAAAAACAAAATAGCAGTTGCTGTTAGGAGCTTGAGGGTTATACATATTTAAATATGGCTGAGGCTCGAATGTTGGCCCCGCGTGTCGTTGGAGGTGTCTATGGGCGGAGATTGCTTACAAACAGATGAACTATATACTCGCTTGCTTTCCTATCGTATAAAACAAGGCTGCTCAAACCCCAGGCCCGCGCATGTTTTGAAAATATGCACCAAATTCAAAAATCACGCCGCGCACTGTACAAACCGATTAACAGTACAACATATCTGTGACTTGTTGTTACTGTCAACGTCAGATTTGTCGCCAAAGTCCAAACTTTAGTAAGTTAGTAGAAGATAAACAATTGCAGAAATCGCATTGATTAAACAAGAGTTCAGTTTGTTTCAATTTAGTTTATGATGTTGTTCTGCGACACTGCTCCAAATATAAATAAATAATGTTATTTTCTAAAAAAAAGTGAGTTTTTGTTGCGGTTGTCCTATGAGTAACTGAAAGAGTAAATGTAAGTTCCGAGTAGTTGAAGACTGAATCAGCCGTTTGGCCCGAGTCTTCAAAAGTTTGAGCAGCCTCGGTATAAAACACCGACTTACC
>JAOSYY010000010.1:7200359-7215072 GCA_025727935.1 Hebomoia glaucippe
GATTAAATGCAAAATTTTCTTAATTTTACTTTCCATAAGAACCTTCTACGATGCCTTTTCAAGTTATAGTGTGTAATATGTATTTTAATGTTGGAGGTGTTTATGCGCTTAATATAAGTGAATTGTATGCTCGTTTCCCTTTCTAATAAAAAAAATAATAATTTTTATATAATATAAATGTTTTTAATGCACAAAAAGAAGATCATTTATTAGGTTTTGTTAGCAAAATTGAAAAATAAATCTACAAATAAGCAACTGCGACGGATAAAATAAGACAGAGCCTTGAAATGAAATTGTCGTTCAAAAATCGCACAATAACTTATTCGTGCATAGTTGATGCTTTGAGAAGGAATGGCGAACGTAGCCAGCACGCGGCATGCCCGGCATTTTTGACGCTAATTCACTTAGGCGGCTTTTTGGACATAGCCGACGCTTCTCTTGGCAATTTGATACATTTTTACTTAGATATATCTCGCTTTCAGATCGTTGAACAATTCTACGTGTAGTGTTACATTTTTTAAATCTACAAATGTACTAGCTGACCCAGCAAAAGGTCGTTTTACTACATAAATCATGGAAGGTTGGAAATTTAGGGTTGTATGTATTTTTTAATGCTGTATCTTTTATCTTTAATATTTAAGGGAATAAAATATACAGTGGTCGATTCGCCGACCTACTGAATAACCATAAAAAAATTCATAAGAATCGGTCGAGCCGTTTCGGAGGAGTATGGGAACGAATATTGTGACACGAGATTTTTATATATTAGACTAGCTGACCCCGCAAACGTTCTTTTTGCCACATAAAAATAGGGGTTGACTGTAGAGGGGTGAACATTGGGGGTTGTGTGTATTTTTATATGCTGTATCATAAAAAAAGTAAAAACAAAATATTATACCAAAATATAAAAAACAATTAAGGTTGAACAACCCCTATCACTTAGGGGGATGAAAAATGGATGTTGTCCTATTCTCAGACCTCCTGAACAAGCATAAAAAATTTCATAAGAATCGGTCGAGCCGTTTCGGAGGTGCATCGTAGCAAACATTGCGACACGAGAATTTTATATAATTAATTATTATTAGATAATCTATGAGAGTTTGAAGATCAGTATACTATTGAAAATTAAATTTATTATGTACCAGTTACGTATACTTAATAATTCCTATACTACGTATTGTAATTTTGTTGTGATATGAATAATAATAGAGAAGTTTATTACCAATAGTGTATCCTCTGTATAATCAAAGAATTCTACACCTATCAAAATATATAACATAAAAGATAAGAATCCATTTAACGTTTTACAAAACTTAACAACAAATAAGATCAAAATTTAACACTATAACGTGAAGAAATCGCGAGTGCATTAAATTCATTTAAAAGCTCGCCTCTGATACGAACCGCTTGTAATAAAAATCTTATTTTATTATCTAGACTAAGGAATACTTGAAACCACGTATTTCATGTGTTTAAAGTTTTCGAAAATACGACGTAATTCTCGTAAAAATGTTAACTTAAGTTAGGTTACTTAATAAGTTTGTTGGAAGGTGTTAAAGAACTATTGGATCGATTTTGGAAAAGTATCAAATATTTTATAATTATCAAAGAAGCCTAAAACATTATGTAAAATCTATATGTATATCTACACTAATGAAATGTCTATTTGTAACAGCTTTATATAGGTATGTATATGGGGTATTAACTATTTATAAAAAAAATGAAAGTGTCTGTTTGTTTTGATTGATCCTGGGAATTACTGGACCGATTTTGACAAGGCTATCAGATAGCTAACGCAACGAATATTATAGTCTACTTTGCATTTGAAATTATAATTAAGGTTCTGCACAAAATCATTGAAATTCTATCGTTAAAATTACTATATTGTTCCCGCGGCTTCGCTCACGTTCATGTTTTATCAACTACTTATTCATTGATATACAGACACTTTCTACTGATTACTTATTTCCTTATTAACTAAAGCTGAAGAATTTGTTTGTTTGAATACGCTTATCTCAGGAACCGCTGATCCGATTTGAAAATTCCTTCAGCGTCAGATACTACATTTATCGATGAAAGCTATATTATAAAAAATAATTGGGATCCTTACTAAAGGTCAAATAATGTAACCCAAGGTGCCAAAAATTGAAACGAACACTGAAAACCGCTAACAGAAGCTAGTGTATACATAAATTGAAAACAGGTGAAATCGCGTGGCACAGCTAGTATAGTTTATTCGCATAGGTTTGCTTACGGCGTCTGTAACTTTATTGTTTAGTTGAAACAATAGTTCCTAAAATTTCTTCAGTTAAACTAAACTCTCGTTAGTTAATACTTCCTCCATGTTATGGCTACCTGATCCCTCACTGGACTCTAACAAAAGATCTTAAAAATAACACTTAGAGAACAGACTGACATTAAGATATATTTGTTTTGCCTATTGTTAGTTTGTCGGGCTGTATACAACAGTTTTTAAAAGTAATCAGTCGCGTTCATTTGATGTAGAGATGTTAAAATTTTAAACATTATCTATGTGGTAATGGAAGTCCAGACAAAATGAGTCCAGTCTTTTTGAGGATTAGCAGGACTTAATAGACAAACAAAAAGTCTGGTAGCAAACTTTCTATTATGCCTTTCAAAAGCCTAACAAACCGACACATTACTTTATATTTATATATAGTTACTTGATCTTAAACTTTTCAGATGTTTATCATATTTTTATTAATAATAAACTAAATTATCTGTGAGTTACATATATAAATAAATTTAAAAAAATATAATAGTTATCTAAGAATTTTATAACAAAGTAAATTGTACAAAATATGAATATTATAAGTAGAGAAGTTATTTGGCCTGCGTTACGAAAACAATTTATGATCCATAAAATAATGTACGAAGAAATTTTAATATTACTGTTTACTTGTGTATAAAACAAAATTAAGTAGAGTATGCCAGAAAGCATTATGTAAGTAAAAAATATGTGAATTTACTTGATTTGGAAAATTACGATGAAAATTATACTAAGTACAATATTATAAGTTACCAAATGTTATCTATTACAGAAGCAAATTTAAAATTTCGTACAATAGAAATATATTTAGACATTGATCTTAAAATGTAATTATAGTGCCACTGATTTAGTGCGTACTTAAATTATTTTATTCTTATCGAAATAATTTGATTGGCGTAAATGCCAGTTAGAATGGCCGATAAAGCCTTAGATTCGCAGATAATTCAATGTTAACAAATTGTTTAAGGGCACTGTAACGAATATAATTGAAATACTAACATATTTAAATAATGTTAACTTATAATAATTATTCTACAATAAATAGAAAAATATCTGTTTGTAATAAGAACTCTTTCGTAATATCATATGGTAGTCATAATTAAAAAAACGTCTCCCTGTCTATTGACTGATCTTTCAAAAAGGTCAACGCGGGTAAATTTTGCGGTTCTCTGCCAGTATAACATATAGAAAAAAATATTCCTTATAGATAGATAATTAATTTTAATACTTCTTGTGTAATATTTATATATTTGTAATAACATCGAAGTTTTTAAAGTTTTAGCAATGGTTAGTAGATGGATTTTATTTCTCGATTATCGCTTAATAGATTTTTAACTCTATGGAAAATAGACTGTATTTAAAAAGCTCTTTCCTTTTTCTCGTGTTTGATTCAATAAACATTGCTTCTGATTTGATTCTTATCTCGAAACGGATTCGAAACCCGTTCTCAAAATTTTATTATAGTGCTGTTATCACTACGCCATAAACTCGTCTTAAGTTCAAAACATTAAAAGATCCTAATATACTAATTAAGAAAAAAACATTCTAACCAGCCAGCTTAAAACATTTTTATTTCAAAAGCTTAAAAACTCCTTTCTCGGTATTGATGTAAATGTCAATATTATCTGTGTTAGGTTTTTCCGTGTTATCTATTCTGTTCAAGCAATGCCGCGTTTTCAACTAGTATGCTAAACCGGTCTAATGATGACATGTGTTTGAATTATTAACTAAGGCCGGCATATTTCTTTGAATTCTATGTGAAAATTTTTAGATACATTTTGCTAATTGTTGTTTTGCACAACTTTTCGGTTCTGTTAATAACATTTCGAATAAGTATTTGTGTTTTCAATTACAAAATGGTTGGTAATTTAATTAAAATTGAATTTTATAAATGCGCTTGCGATGCGGAAAACAGGTAGTTTTATATAAAAAAATGCTTTTTATGACTCTTATCGAAAAATACCTTGCAGTTTAGCGATTTTGTCTTATGAGGATAAAATTTTAGATCTTTTCTAAATAAATTACATTACTAATAATGCTCCAATTTTTTTGGTTTTTATCAAATGATATTATAATTATAATTTATCAATTAAGTTGATGTTAAGTAGGCTGTGAAAGCCTTTAATAATAATGTAGTACCCTTCACTTTACTTTTTACGCTCTCATCTAACTAGGTTTATTATATGCTAATTTAGTCCGACGCAGAATTATGATAAAGACTATCAATATTCATATTTTCGGGCCGTTATTTTCAAATTATAGTCGTTTAAACAAATAAATGTAGGTCTTACAAGCGAAACCATCATCATTTTTAGCGATTTTAATTTTATGCTAAATAAAGCATATTTTTATTTATTAATTTCCATTAACAGATAACAACAATTAACTACAAATAGATGAATAAACTATTAAATATGTATACATGATAAAAAGTCGAAATAAGTCAAAGAAATATGCCAGAAATAGATATTTAGAACGTTAGAGATATGACACCAGATTTTCCGATTCCAGGTGTTTGTGACGATGTGTGAGCGGTGAGGGCAACAGTTGCGCGATGTTGCGCGCAATCATCTGCCTGCTGGTCGCGGCGGCGGCCGCCGAGCACGTCCGGGAGTTCACCGTCCGCGAGAACGCACGCGCCGGCACCCTCGTCGGCCATCTCGGAGACGAGCTACCCGACGCCGCCCCACCGTACACCATTGTACCCGTCCCCGGAAGCGCGGTCAATGACGACCTCAAAATAGACCCCCACACCGGCGAAATACGGACCCGAGTGCCATTAGATAGAGAGAACAGGGACCATTACGCTCTAGTCGCTATCCCCGCCAGCGGTGATAATATCCGCGTAGTCGTTCGCGTCTCCGATGAAAACGATAACGCTCCCACATTCCCCACCGCTATCATGAACGTTGAGTTCTCCGAAAACACGCCTAGAGATGTTAAAAGAAAGCTTAATCCCGCTAAAGATCAGGACCTAGGTAATTTCAATACTCAACGGTATAACATCGTATCTGGTAATACGGATAACGCGTTTAGACTATCCTCGCATAGAGAACGTGACGGTGTTCTGTATTTGGATCTACAAATTAACGGTTTTCTCGATAGAGAAACTACGGATCATTACGAATTAGTCATAGAAGCGTTGGACGGTGGTACACCGCCTTTACGAGGGACTATGACTGTAAATATTACAATTCTAGATGTTAATGACAATCCTCCGGTATTCGCTGAGAGTGTATATTCAGCAATGATACCCGAAAATGCCACTGTAGGGACGGCTGTACTGAAAGTTTTCGCTACAGACTCTGATGCGGGTGAAAATGGACTAATAGAATACTCTATCAACCGCAGACAGAGTGACAAAGAAAATATGTTCAAAATAGATCCCGTTACAGGAGAAATCACTGTGAACAAAGCTTTAGATTTCGAGACCAAAGAATTACATGAATTAGTTGTCGTCGCCAGAGATAAAGGCGCACAACCTTTAGAGACGACAGCGTTTGTGTCCATACGTGTCACAGATGTCAACGATAATCAGCCGACAATCGACGTAATATTTTTAAGCGACGACGCAACACCAAAAATCTCAGAAGCGGCGCAATTGGACGAATTCGTTGCTAGAATATCTGTCCACGACCCGGATTTGAAAACTGAATATTCAAACGTAAACGTTACATTAAGCGGTGGCGATGGACATTTCGATTTGCGAACGCATGATAATATCATATACTTAGTGGTAGTTGCCTTACCGTTAGACCGAGAATCTCAGTCGTCGTATACGCTGAACGTAGTAGCGACAGATAAAGGTTCGCCTCCGCTGCACGCGTCGCGTATAATCAATCTTCGGGTGACTGATGTGAACGATAATCCCCCAGTGTTTTTAGAGAGCGTGTACAAAACCAGCGTCCCAGAAGCGGCAGCTCCGGGAACTCCGGTTATCCAAGTGTCTGCTAGTGATGTCGATGAGGCGGAGAATTCTGACATTCGGTACTCATTGCTTCCTACTCCGCAATCTGATTGGTTTTCCATTGATGAGCGTTCTGGCCTTGTTACTACTCGTTCTCGGGTCGATTGCGAAACGAATCCTATACCTCGTTTGACGGTGGTGGCGAGTGATCGTGGTAATCCTCCCTTATCGTCGACGGCTACTTTGCTAGTAACGGTACTAGATGTGAACGACAATGAACCAATCTTCGATCAGTCTTTCTACAATGTCACCGTGCCGGAGAATGAAGCTGTTGGTAGCTGCATTTTAAAGGTGAGTTAACTTAACATTCTTTCGCATTATGAGTATATTAGTAAAATAGTAAAAAATCATAGTATTAACTTGATTAAACAACGAATAAACATTTTTTTATTAATTATTACGATATGTTCAATATGAATTTAGTAAATATTATTTAATAATAAAAATTCAAGCACTAAAATTACTAAACAAAAATCTTATAGCTAGTCCTGAGTAGGCCTGTCAAAATTCCTTCAGCAAAATATAGTATCTTTCAAACAAAGACAAACATATACTTGCCAAATATATATGTAGATATTACATAAAGGGTCTACAAGGTGATATTTTTGCATACATTATATTTATTTAAAAGTAATATAATATATATAGTATGTAAAAATATAGCACCGTCCCGAGGACCTAATCGTACAGAAGACTTGCAAAATATTAAATTTATAAACCTCTCAAATTTACGACAACAATCATAGACTAACTTTCGCTGCTTAATAACACTTGATATATAATAACATTATATACAATTTGTTACACCAATGTCCACTTATAATTTAAGAAAAATAAAATGTAGATTGAGACTTTCTCTACGTGCCGGTGATTACGGCTTCCGATGTTACATTTGTAGACTTCAGTAGGTATTAATCTTAACTGTATCAAACGGATAGAGTCATTTCGTGATTGTAGGCCTTATTACTCGCTGTTTACTCTCAAACTTTTGGAAACTCTGGCATTAGCCTACATATAAGTTACGGTTTATTAAGTTAAATTTTCAAAGTGAAAGTCTCTTAATCGTGTCGAACGATTATGTCTGCTTGTCGCTGAAAATGTCAGGGAAATGTCAGATGAGTTTTCGATGTGGTGTTATGTAGTAATTGTTTTCTGTTGCTTCCTAGATTTCAATTTCGTATGATCGTAATGGGAGGTCTTGACATTTATGGACATACTTGTGTATTAATATCATAATCGTAAATTACAGCTTGCTAAGACAATATACAGGGTGTTTGGGGACTGCTCCCGAAAACGAAGACGGGTGATAGTATAAATGTCACCTTTGAAGGGACGGAATAAAATTCGATCCGTACTATAAAAATCATATTTTTAAAATGTTTTATTAGCATTATTCGCTCCATCACGTTAGTCTAGCTGTTTTTGTTATCATGCTTCATTGCTGGTTCTTTTATTCTTAGTAAAGTAATGTATTTTAATGAAACTATCGTTTCATTTAGCTGTACTTACAAGATGGAGCGTAAAAAATGCTGTCTTTTTTTAGTCAGGATCGATTTTTTCCGTCCCTTCATCAAAGGTTTCATTAATACTATCATCAGTCTTTGTTTTCAGGACCAGTCCCCAAACACCCTGTATGTATATTTAAAGTAAGGAGTATAAAAAACTAAAATCAGCACGTAATCTGTAACATTATTAGGGTAATGTTTCCGTATCAAAATTTATCAAAATCGGTTTAGCGATTTCAGCAGGAATTGGTTACAAAATTTATCTATCCTATAATGTTACATGTTTCGATTACAAAGGGGTAAAGTAACAATACATTAGAGAGTCTTTATAAATATTTTCAAAATAAGAAAGTATTTATCTTAAAAATTGAAACACGAAACTCGTCTTTAGTTAAATTATCGACAATCTTAAAACATTGTTTGGACGAACGATATCCGAGTCTCGACAATTATTCACCGGGACAGATCAATTTCTTTTATCTCCAACCGCCTGCGATGTGAATTTGTTAAAAAACCACCAGATTTTCATTAAAGCTTATCTCGGATCCGTCAGGTAATAACTTATGTTTAATTCGTAATATATGAAACATAGTCATAAGTGTGGGATATAAATCTATCTCGTGGAGTGATGCGAGTTTCGGCGCAGGTTGGAGCACATCGCAAATTGCGATCTAAATTGAAATTTAAACAGTGCGCGGAGCCCTGGGCGCTTCGGCCAATAAGCTTTTGGCGGGACTTGTAGCGATATGACAGACGAGTTTTTATTAAGCAATTTCCTAGTGTACGTTTGTAGAATTTCATATTATGTTGTCGATATGAATTAAACTTCAATTACTTTATCGTTGGTTTTATAGAGGAATAACTGTTTGCAAATAACTAAGCTCTATCATATTAAATTGTTTATTTCACTGTGTTACACGTGGTTTAAAGAATACATAACATATACAAAGATCACTAGTATAATTATACAATAATCTGTGTAACAATTGGAGTCATAGTCGTTCTATATGTTCCATTCGAATTTGTACTGAGTTTGTATTTTCGGCCATAACAGCACAATAAACAGCGACAGTTTTATCTTGGTCACATAAATGTACAGTGTACTTTTAATTAGTATCAAAAATTTACTAGCTTATATAGATTTGAAGTAATTAATTAAAAATAAAACATATTGAAAACAATTATTAATAAGCTTTCGTCCGCGACTTCGTTCGCGTTCATCTCGATTTTGTCAAACACAATATACATTGAATGTACAGACTCTATTTTCACTCAATATATAATATGTATAGATATACTTACAGTATGAAATAATTTTTTATATAAATAGTCGATTAAAATAATTCTCAACATTTTAACGTATTTGAAAGTTTTAACTAATACAAACAAAAATAACAGCTAACTTTAAAAGTTAGCATGAAAACCCATTTTTGCAACACATTTTGGGCCTTATTTATAAAATTCTCCTAATACAGGCTTTTGTTAAAATACTCATTTGCATATTTGACGTTTTGTTTAAAGTGCTCAACGAATTAAACGATATTCATATCATATGTACGTTATTCTTGTAAAACAACAAGTGTTTTCTTGCACTGTTATGAAGGGTTGTTAATTTTGAGAAATAACGCCGTTAAAAACGATTTGCACTCTATAAATTTACAAATATGTACATATAAATGTATTTCTACACGGTCAATGCTCCAACCATTACGCATTTGCGTTTGGAACATAGGACGTGATTAGTATTTCTATAGTTTCATTATATAACTTTGCGAACAACGCTCTGGCCTACATTATTAGTTCCAGATATATCTGATATCCTTATAAGTTAGGAAAGATAACAGATCGTATCGTGTATTTTTTCGCTAGGAAGGGTTTGTTAGTTCTCTGAAAACATTATATCGTCTAGTTCTTTCTGTACAGCGATGGTTAATGACGTGTCTTTTGTCGAGAAAAAATCGTTCGAGATCCTGTTTCTTATGAATATTAGCCGTGAGAGCATGGTTGTTGTGACAATCCTTATCTAACTAGCGATAACATTCATGCATCATAAAATGAGTCTTAGAGTTGTATATAGAACGGAAATGCGGAAAAAGAAATCCTTAACCATATAAGACAGACGTGATTGTTTTTATGACTTTTCTAACCGTTTTTTAAGTGTTCAGACAGTTAAATCATGTTCGCATCTTAAAATTGAAATAAAATACATAAAATTTCAAGTCATCCTATCAGAAAATCTGTTACTTCTTTATAATAAAGGTTATTCAAATACATTTTTCAATTTGCGTGATATATAACAAACGAACAAACAAACTATCACTATTATGATATTAGTTATGTAATGATTACTATTATAGAAAAAGTAAATCATATAATATGAATTTTCATGTCAATATTATTGAGGAAACTTTAGGGAAAATATGAAAATCGCAATGCAAAGTAGTTATAAGGAATTTGTGTTGTTTTTATATGGCATGTATAATGTTTAACTTGTACACTGACGTATCGTGTTAAGTGCATTTGATTGCATTTCTCAATGGGTTATAATGGTCTATTTGAACGTTGTAAATTATAAGTTACAATGTAGAGATTAGATAAGGATACGATCCAAAAGCAATCGCGATAGGCCGTACGTGTGCCCACTACGGAATCGAGGTTTAATATTATACAATTGTAGTTTGTGAGAATGTGAGGGTCGGATGCTATCCACTAGATTTAAATTAGCATCTGAAAAATTCTTAGTATAATATTAAACAGTAAAATTAAGTGGGTAATCCTGTCACGAAAAATAGCTAAAAACCTGATAAGTCAGTTTTAAAGAACGCATTAATATCGATGCCACATATAGACAGACAGATCTTTATAACGTTTCTTTTTAAATCCACAATAAATACATAAAAATTAAAACACTGTCTAATTTGGGTTTAGGAAATTCGCAATTTCAAACTGATGTCTAACTTTTTTTCATTACTTGGTTCTATAGATATACTGGTTACAATGTACAGAACTATTAATTTTATTAGATTACAAATTATATAGTATTTTATTGAATTATATTTAATAAAAACCCTGGTATTAAACCATGGTCATCGCCATAATTTTATTTTTCCGTTCTAATATTTTAATATCAAAATTTTTATTAAGTCTTTTATTTCCGCCCATGACCACACAGAGTAATCTTTACAAAGTATCATATTTAAATTAGTATTAGAAAAATTCGGCAGGTAGCCAATTCCAAATTTAAAATTGATTTTATTTTTTTTACAAAATTAATTTTGCCATGATTGTCATAATTTATTTTGCGTCTCCAAATCGATAATTATATAAAAAGCCCATTTATCCTCATTCAAACATTGTGGATTGTCTCCTAATACGGATAATGACTGAATTTTAATCGTTATGCTTATGGTAATGCCATTTGAATGGACTGTTACAAACGGTTTATTATATTAGAGTTATATCCTCATTCAATTACAATGTCCTCTATATAAAGTATACAATGAAAAATCGGTGGCGAGCTTGGCAGGACCATAGACTAGTCTAGGATACACACCACACAGAAGGTAAGTGCAATTTAAGTAAGGATTAAGTTACATGACTTAAAAACTGCGAGAAATAGACGTGTAAATGCATTTGTACTTTATAAGTACGCTTAAAAGTATAATTAATCTCAACATAAATTAGTCTATACCACTGTATGATCATGAATAATCTATGTACCAAATTATCGCAATTAATTCTACAATTTTTTCAGGTAAGCGTAGCAACCAAACAACAAAGTAACTTTTACATTTATACGCTTCCTATTTATGTTATAGAATGACTGATATAAAACAAAATTTATTTAAATAAATATAATCGTTTTTGCGTACTCGAGAAACAGACATATAAACTCACATTGACTACATTATTATAAGTTGGATGACAAGTTTATAGTGCGTTACTGCCACAGATAAAACAAACATTGATTTTTATTTATTAGAAATCAGTATAATATAATTTTCAAATCGAATATATAAATTTTATATAATAAGTATGTTCACTCATAAAGTCTAGATTTTAATTTATTTCACAATTAAATGTTACGGGTATTTACTATCCACGAAACTAGTATAACAAGAAATAGTTAGTCTTTATCTGTGCAATTCGCGACGTCCATTATTACGTACTTCCTTTACGTCAGTCCGCGTCAAAACGGTGCCAAGATTTACAAACGCTTTTCACAGGCGGCACCCACATTAGTCTCTAAAATACACCAGTAGTTGTACTAGTTCAATCTTCAATAACTTGATAAGACACGGCGGCCATGTTGGATTCCGCGCGTTGCCATGGTTACCGCTTGATTGCGCGCGTAGGATGGGCTCCCGCGTTTTTGCGTTTAGTTCGAAATTCCTGTTTTCATTTTTGTTGACTTTCGTGTACCCGCTTCATGACTTACGAGATGAACCTTCCTTTTATGATGTTTAAAATAATTTCCTAACTCGGCATCGTTAATTATAAATCACGTTTTAGTAAGTCAGTAAAAATCTATTCATAATTTAACTACAAGTTGTATAGGTGTGTAACAGAAATACAGGTAATAAAAGTATTAAATTGCTGATGCCAGTCTTTAAAACGGCTGGTCAGTTTTAAAAGCGAATAGGCTAAAACGCGATAATCATTAAAAGAATAGGCTTAATTTTGCCACTTTTAGATGAACACAGAATGAAATCAACACATATCCTATAATTTATCACAGACATTTTTTATCAAGTACGAGTGCATTTTACAAAAATGTAACTCAACTTAAATACGTGTTAAGTCGCCATTCAAAACGCCATGTCCTTAACTATAAACGTAATTGACTCCTATAATTGCCTGGAATGCGCTATGATATGAAAATTGGCGAGCCTCTTATCTCAGTCTGCCATTTTAATGAATCTATGGTCCCTACGTGAGTGAAGGCTCTTCAATAAATTGGTCTAGCGAAGTTTAAATAGTCGTAAACACCCAGAGGACACGTTCCCTTATGGTTCATAGTCACGCGATTGTTAATGATGTAACCGAGTAGATTTATGGTTCTCGACTCAGTCGAACCAGTGTGGTGATTCAAAAAATGTTTACGGAATGTATGGCCTTAAAAAAAATCAAATTGGCGGCCGCCATTTTGAATATCGTGTTAGATTTGACAGTTTTGTTTCCCGCCATACAGGTGAAATAGAGAAACGCAATTTAATATGAAATTGCGTATCTGTACATTCCGGGTAATGTCTGAAACGACAGATTTTTTTTATGATTTCACTACCAGGTATCTAATTTTATTTTATTATCCCAACAGTTTAGTTTTACCGCTACTTAATATAAAAGTCTAGACTCTGTACCGATTATGTCACAATTTAACAATGACAGATCGGGTTCAAATATGACAATTAAAAATTGTAATATAAAACCAACTCATGCAGTGTCAAAAACCATTACACATAAAACCTACGTACAATATTTCGTACCTATTTCTTTAGACTTGTTCACGGCAAGACATCATTTGCATACTGATGAAATAAAGATTAATTAACGATCGACAAAACCTCCTTGGCTATGCGAAAACTGTATCTTAACGATTGCACAGATAAAAAACTAGAAAACATACTAACATGATTTTTATGCTATTTAGTAAATTACGAAAGTAATACTGTATTACTCAGACTTAGCTGACAATAGATGTACGAAGTGTAAAGAAAACACGATATTATTTTCGTAAAAAAAAATCTCCCCTCCTTTTTTCTTTGACACAATTGTATCCGTAATGCGACTTTGCGGAAACGTATTTGATGACAAATAAAGATTTTTAATGTTAAACTACTTCTAAAAAGGAAATAACAAATTGTCTAACGAAATCCAATAAATAAAAAATGTTTTTAACCATAACCGGTTGGCAAAATTAACTTCAGCTCGAGCGATAGTTATAAAGCCTATTACATGATAGCGTATCGTGTATTCATATAAGTTCTTACGTACCATTATGTTAATGAAAGTACAGTTTGTATCACGATCATTTCGATTTCATTTTCTCTGAAGATCACTGTCCATTCAGTTATGCACAACGAAAACGAATCGCGTGCATCAAAAATTAATTAGTGATATAACATTGTATAAATCTTTCGTTGCTATTTCATTGTAATTTCACGTCACGCTTCACTTACAAACACTTACAAATTATTAACTTTTAATTTATATATAAACATGCTAGCTTCTGTCAGCGGCTTCGTTCGCGTCCTTTGTGATTTTTAAACCTTGGGTTACATTATTGGACTTATATGCCTAATTTTTTTGAAAATATAATATAGCTTTCCGCGATAAATGTACTATCCAACACTGAAAGTGTTTTTTCATATCGGACCAGTTTCTAAAATTAGCGCGTTAAAACAAACTCTTCCGCTTTATAATATTAGCATGGATTAACTTTTAATCTATACAAAAATATAATTTAAATGTCTGTCCGTAATATCGAAGTAAATACTTCTCTGAATACATATGGACATAACGGTATTGGAACTTATATTTTTTTTATTTGTTCCGGTTAATCCCCGAAAATGGCTAAAATGATTTTAAACAGACTGTCCCTGCCAGATAGTTATGGTAAGATAGGCTTTTACTTGTTTTTCATCACTAAACGACCAGATGTTGGCGGGACCTGCATACTTATGCAGTTGATGTGAAATAAAAAATTTTCTTCATACATGCAACGAGCACAAATCTCTCTTTTCAGCAGACAAATAGAGAGGATTCAAAAAATTTTTTCATTTGCTGGTGAGACGTGGTCAGAAGGCTATTTGGGATTTAAAAAAAATGTCATCAATATTAGGACGACCATCAGCTTTGAAAATAGTGTATTCAGGATGTTTGTGGACTGCTCCCGAAATCGAAGACAGGTGATAGTACTAATGACACCTTTGATGAAGGGACGGAATAAAA
>JAOSYY010000010.1:7215172-7226246 GCA_025727935.1 Hebomoia glaucippe
GTGTTAAAATTATGTCCTTTTAGTCGGGAACAATTTTCTTCCGTCCCTTCATCAAAGGTGTCATTAGTACTGTCACCCATCTTCGTTTTTGGGAGCAGTCCCCAAAAACCCAGTATAGTCAATTGACGCTGCGAAAACCGCGAGTTTCAGCTTGTAACGTGATATCATATCGGTTATATACTATAGAGAAAGTTGAAAAAAATCGCTAAAACATTATGTGTTGCAATTTCTGGTTTACGTTACAATAGCGATACTGTTGAAGGAAATTATTTTATTTGTACTGGTAACGAACTAAGTTTTTAATAATAATTATTATTAAGTCTATTAGATCGGTAAGTCCGTTTAAGGTTTCAATACTGGCTGAAGTTGGAACAATTTTTAAAAAATAATTTAGTTATGTTTCATAAATCTCTATAAATGAAAAAAAATTTAATATCTGTTTATAAGATCAAAATGACGTTGTCTGTATCCATATGAAAGTAAACACACTACTTATAACAGAAAATTTTATAAATTTTCGTCCACGTCTGTTTGTGACGGCTTTACTTCAAAACGGCGGAACTGATTATGACATCTGTAAAACGTAAACAGACAAATCAATGAAATACTGTAGTGTACTGAAAATTGTAAAGTGTCCTTTGACACTAAAATCATATAATAAATCAGAAGTATCGCGTGCATTTACTCAAGCATACATTTAGAAATGCTTGACAAAAACGACATGAACGCGAACGAAGTCGCAGCGAAAACTAGTTTATATTATTAACTAGCTGATCTCCGCAACCTTGTCTGCGTTACAAGATTATATTCAAACGTTTATTTTTATTTTTTAAATGTTTGACAAATAAGACCAGTTTGTATGGGAAAATAAGATTTTAGCATTTTTCTCTTAGTTTTTCCACATTTTTTCACCGTTTAAACGTTCCCTGGACCTCTACGAATATTTCAAGACTAAAATTAGCGTAATCGGTCCAGCCTTTCTCGAGTTTTAGCTAGACTAACGAATTATACGAGTTTATATGTATAGCTATCATATTAATAATAGTTTTAAGTAACTATTGATAAACTATACGTGTGTGGTCATTGTAAAAGATATTTATAAAGCCGATAAGTACCTCATCGACCTTCAGAGTGGATCCAGTGCAATAATTAAAATTCGTTTTTATTCCCAGCATATTCGTTAAGTACCCAGTAATGAGAATGATTCCTTGCGCGAGCTTTTTGCTTAAGCATAAAATGTCACAGCTGAATAAATTAACGTTGACTTTTTGATTATTTTCCCCGTTTTCTTAACTTACTGGTCGGTTTCAGTATTTAGTAGACGATATTTAAATGATATATTAATAGATCGTATTTTTTTTATCTATAAAATCTCGTCTAGACTGAACTATTTTTTGTAACTTTTAGTGCCTCGTTAATTACGATTTTTATGATTTTATATATTTACTGGCCGATCTAGCAAATGTGGTTTCGCCACATAAATATATAGGGGTTGATTATAGAGGGTTGAAAATTTAGGATAAATAAAACAAATATTTTAACGGACAAAGTGTTGCCTGTAAAAAATTTGGTTCGGTTCTAAATTAAAACTTTGGTAATTGATAACGAAAAATTAGCAACAAATGTTATGCTATCTACAATCCCATAATGTCATATCTCCAAATAAAAATGAAAAGTCATAAAAAGACCCGTCTTTTTTTGACGACAAGGAAATGCATTACTCATCCCGCGAGCAGGTTATATTGGACTCGCAATTCTGTACTTACTCTGCTAATGAGTGAAATATGCTCTCTGAACACTAGAAGGGAATACCCACTAGAACCTCCCCGGCTTTCCGACATTTCCACCGTCCACAGGGCCATGGGATCGCATTCGCAAAATACATGCCCCCGGTGGTTTATTTGTTCTCGTCTAGTCATCTATAACTAAAGATGAACAATATTGAAAGACGGTGTTTCGAAGTGTACTGAAATAAGTCGTTCAAAATAAACTATATTTTATTTAACACTAGCTTGTGCCAGCGGCTTTGCTCACGTTCATATGGATTTTTACACGTTGGGTTACATTATTGGATTTTTTACGGATCACAATAGTTTTGAAAATATAGTATAGCCTTCCTCAATACATGTACTATTCATCACTGAAATAATTTTTCAAATCGGACTAAGATTAGTCTGAGATTAGCGCGTTCAAACAAACAAACAAACCCTTCAGCATTATAATATTAGTGTAGATTAAAAAAGTTCTGGAAAGTTCCTAAAAACATTGTTCTGATACGACTTTGATTACGACAAAATTACATCTAATATTATACAAAACATTTTGCATAGTATAAAGAGCGTGTATTATTACCGAATGAGCCCATTGAAAGTGAAATTTTACAAAGACGTCGTAAAACCGATCATAAAATGTCATCGCGGAACTTAATGAAAGTATTTTATAATCTTTGCAAAGTTTCTTACTGACGTTAATGTCGAGAATACGTCTATATAAACATAGATCTGTGGGTTTATAGTTTTATCTTGTAAATTAGCAATGTTTACTAATTTTAATGCCTCAAAATGCAAATGACGTCATGTGTTTTTAGATCGACACGATTTTCTGATTATAATAGGCAAGTAGTTTGAAAGTAAAAACTTGTTTTAACACCATCCTTTATAATCAATTAATTAGTAGTTTAAAAACAAATCAAAATCGGCTCATTCGTTTCGATACCACGACGTTACACATATACATACAAACAGAAATGTTACGAAAATCCACTATTTGGATCGGCTTTAAATGTACTTCCAAGAATTATTATTAGTTGTTTGTTGGCTTCGACGTAGTTTAATATATTGATGTTTGTTAGTAACTAAAAAGGCTAAAATTAAAAAGAATACAAAAATCGGTCAAAATTATCTCTAAAGATCTCAGAAGTTCGTTATACCTACACACCTAAAGGCATCCTTATCAAATTTTTCCTGTATCCGAGCGTCATCGATCACAAATGTAAAAAATACCTACACTATAAACATGAAGTTGTTATTTAACATGTTAAGTTTCAACAAAAAGAAATACAATGGGCGCTGTGAATATTTGTCATGTTATAATAGCGCTGTAGATAAAAATGTCCGCAAGAACATTACTGTATAATTCATTGATGTTACAAAAATAGAAGCTTGAACACAATACGAAATGGTAAGTCAATTGACTTAACCATTTTCTTTATTAGGTTATCTATGGAATCTAGAATTCGGCATAAATACATTGCTAATTATCGTAAACTACGAAAGAGTTTCTATATTTTTTATACGAACTTTTTTTTAATTATCGTTACGTCTATTAGAATATCATTTAAAAAAAGGTCTTATATCCGAAGTCATCTTGCCGATGTGACATTATTTCAACATTCGAAATTTAAAAATTCGTCTTGTAATCTCATCGTATTCATTCATATACTAACTTTTTGAAGTCTATGATGAAGTAAAAATAGTCTTAGTTACGTATTTTAACTTTATTTGCCAATGACAGTTCGATTAAAATTGGTACAGCCGTTTCGCAAGTAAGCCAGAGCATAGAAACAGTCAGACAATGACTTTAAATAGCGAATCTAATGCTTCGTGTAACTTATATACGAAGTTAGATTTTATTTTGATATTACGAATATTTCAATATTAATATGATTCGATTGTACCTAAGCGACATTAAATAATTCAACCTACACATTTTTCGCTATTTTAATCATCCGTCCACACAACGCATGTTGCAATTAAACAACGCCATACGCATTATTATTCGCTTTGTACGAGAACAGGAATGTCTTGTAAAATGATATGTTCGCAGACTCCCGCGTGTCTGATCGATTACACGCAGTACTTATAAGGTACGGAGATTAATATTTAGCTTTGTATTAATAATTTTTACTTTTGAATCACTGGAACGTCAAGGCTAGAATTGTGAAGTCTGACGTACCCCGAGAATCGTATCGAACGCTCGATATAATAAAAACCATTGTCGAAACGCGATTTCACTCGTGTTTATTTTATGCATGCTAAAGGTAGCCTATGTGACGTATTGTAACATCAACTATCTAAGAGTTAAACTCCTGTGACAATTGGTCCAACGGTTTCAGTGACAAGATGGAACAAACAGACTCACAAATATTCATTTCGGTTTTCATACCTTGGGTTACATTATTGGACTTTTAGTAAGGATTCTATGTTTTTTGAAAATATAATAGTCTATAAATTTCCACGATAAATGTATAAAACTATGCAACGAGAATTTTTCAATTCAGCCCAGCGGTTCCTGAGATTATCGCGTTCAAACAAACTGATCAGCTTTATAATATCAGTATAGGTGTGTATCAGCTATTCGTAAATTAATTTATTTATAGACATTTATATAATGTCTAGATCGTTTCATAGTTACCTAAACCACCATAAAATGTCGATTTTTATAACAAAAACACAATTACAGTAAATAATAGTGTTAAACTATTTTAAATGTTATTAATTCCTTAATTTATTAACACCGATTCCAATTACTTTAAATGTTTAATTCTGAGTTATTTGACGTACCAACTTGTAGAATTCGTGGTATGTCACGTAAGTAATTGGTACGTACTATGAATACTTCGCCGTAATTATTCACTCTATAAAGTTTACGATTTTTTATAACAGTTTAAGTAAATCATCCATTGTTTATTTTTAAACTACCATCCAACAGGTATGTGTGACGAGTCTCTCTTTGTATGTTTCATCGTATTTCCCAAGCAAATGAGCTGATTTTGATGCAGTTTTTGGTTTTAAAGTTGACATATTGACGGTGTTTAACTATAATTAATAAATTTCAAACGTTCGATGATTAGTGGGGAGGCTAACTTAAGATTGTTAAAACAATTAGCTTCCCTTATAATTTCAAAAACGATACATAACATTATTTTAAATTAATTTCTTAAACAAATGAGCCGTTATCTGCCACTGAAAATCCTGTCAAAATCGGACTATTGGTTATGGAGATTCGCTATAACAAACAGACAAAATATACAAAATGTTATTATGGTAATTTTATTATTACAAACAGACACTCCAATTTTATTTAGTTGTATAGATTTACCGGTATTTATAAAGTATGTTTTTAGGTGTGCTAAACATTCAATTTTGACATTGACAAATATTTATCACGTATCGTGAAGTCAAAGAGACGATTAAAAATTTTAAAAATACGTTTATTTGGATAGCTTGTTTAATTTGAATCCGAATTAAAAATATTTAATTATAATTCTATAGATGGAGATTGATTAATTGTTAAATCGTATCATAAACTTCGAGCACGGGAGTATACGAATTCTATTAAAAATGGTAATCATTAATGACAGCATACCAAATAGAGCCTGGCCATACTTGTTGAGCATATAAATACTCATCTTGCGCAAGAAAATTGAATTAGAACACAATAAAATGTTGCCAACGATAAAAACTCAATTACTTAATACAAGACATGGCTTCAAGGTTTAATTGTTTTTGTTATATTTTATTAAAAATATTATTCATAGCAATAGTTATATCGATACAAGAGATGCTTCGGGGTATCAGCTGCGTTTTTTAGTGTTAAAACAAACTTCACTAATTCTAAGGTTTATTACGATTCCATGCGGAACTCTGAATTTTCTAAATTATGACCTATTAGTGTTTAAAATCGATCCAGCCGTTTAGGAAATTAGCTAGAATAGACCAACAGACAAGTGTTATAAATTCTTTAAGTATTGTTTGAATTTATGAGACCATTCTGAAAAATTATATTTCACATTTATAGACAGTTTAATATAATTTATCATGTCTATAGACATACCATAGTTGTGTGGTAATTTATAAAAATGATGTTCGTAAAATAAAATGTTTCATTAAAAGCGTAAGAAAAAACAGCGATCGTCAACAATTGGTTCGTTTTCTCTTATTTGCTGCACCTATGATACGGGGTGGCTAGGTCCGAGCTATTTCTGCCCATGTCAGCTACATTTAAACGCGGACGGCTAATGTTGCCAGCAAAAAGATTGCATTACCCGATGCATTCCCACAACTCACTATATTCACTTTTTATAGTCCCAGAGCAGAGAACCGTTTGTAATTGAATTTTTATGACGCAATTAGTGCTTATATTAATATATTTATTTTGTTACAGTGAGATATGTTTATTGAATTGAACTGCACATTATGTACTAACGGAAACAGTTCAAGCATACATTAAAAATTTAAGAAAATTTTGATACAAAAGCTATGTAAGAAACATCTCGTTTATAATAGATTTTAAATGAAAATATGTTCATTCGTTTAAGATAAAACACAGATAACACACTCTTTTCGCCTAGGTTTATTAACCAGTACTGCCCCGCGTCGTCACCCGTATTAATATTATAGAAAATCGAATACGCTTTTCACGAATTTTCCGTGTACCGGCGTAATGAAAACATAATTTAATTTGCTTTTAATTTCTCCTACTTTTTTTATAATAAAAGTTTATTAAACGTAAGAATGCTTATTTTGATAACATCGTAATATATAAAAGAAAGTCGTGTTAGTTACACTATTTATAACTCAAGATCGGCTAAACCGATTTGATTGGGATTTGGGAGAGTGGTAGCTTAGGACCAGGAGACGGACTTTTTATCAATTTTTTTTAATCGTTAAAATACTTGATTTTTTATTTATATTTATCTCATATTCTACTTAAAAATTTAACTTGATAAAACCCAAAATCTGCTCATTTATTGCCTCTAAGGAGGGACAAAGTCCGCCGGGTTATCTAGTTAAGGATGTGTCAGACAGGACTAATAAAAGTTAGCTAGTAAACTGACTAACTCAATCAATTATGTTTTATTTCTCTAAATGTGTTTCAATAATTGAAGTTTGTAATTATATCAATCATTCATATAAAGAATGAAACGTTTTCTTTCAATTTCATGCCTTTCTAGAGGCAGGTGTTAAGTTATTGTATCGTGGAAATTAGATCAAAAGTATAATACAGTTTATTAAAGTAACGGGTACAATTATAATTGTATTACTGTCTTATTTTATTCAAATAACTATTAATGAAGATGATAAAACGATGATTTTATATCGGAAATAATATTTTAGATTGTTATATCAGGAGTTTTATATATCGAACGATAAATCTTCAAGTACTTGAATAGATCATATATAAGAAAACTGTATCAAATTCAGAACATTCCTTTAGGTCATAGGCAACCAGACATGTCAAAATCATAACTCCTGTTTTTTGGCTTCGTGGTATAAAATCTGTCAACTTTAGCAAAACCATTTGAACTAGCGTGACTTGAAGAACTTCACTTGTTATTTTCTGAACCAACTGCCGAGAAAGTTTATCAACTATTTAGTTAACTGGCAACATTATAATTTCTTAAATTTTAATTGATTTTGCCCACGGCGCGGGGCTATTTATGTATTCTCATTAAATAATATAACGAATAACATTTTCTTTAGAATTATGAAACGATATATCAGTGTGACAAGCTCTTGAGAAATAAGCTTTTTTCGATTACCGCAATTGATAGAAATTAATATTGAAATCTTTGGATTACATGTTAGGAGTAATTAATAAATTACATATTATGTAGCGAAAGAAATAATTTCCATCGAAAAGAAAACTGTTATAAGTTTTATATGTCTGTGTGTCTATCTGTGGTATCGTCGCTTCTAAATGCCTAGGCTAATTTCGATGTAGTTCTCTTGTTTAAAATTCGACATATCCCAGTTTTTAACTACGTTTTGCACAAACGTTTACTTAACGTGTTTAGATTTATTTTCTGTATAAGATTTATATTGTTTATTTTTGTACTATTGAAAGTATACTAAAGCCATCATACACTGATATAAATATTTAATTTTCAACGAATTTTAATCTACTTGTTATGGCCTTTTTATAATTTTTGTTCTATCATTGATATACTAAAGCCTGCTCACACATAATTTTCCATCTAATACAACCTTAATATAAATATTTGGTTCCGTTTCCACCACCTCAATTAATCGAGACGAATTTTTAAAACTATTAAACTAGCTTCTCTATAAATCACACGGTACCCGCCAATTAATTCCTAACCGTTATAGAAATTCAATTAACGTGTTACTTAACTATTTAGAAGTTGTTTTTTTTTAATATAATTTTGTTACTTTTCAAAAACGGACATTAAGACTATGTGTAGCGAAATTAATCGAGAAATATGATTGGATATTAATCGCATCAAGTTTCATATGAATCTATTATCAGTTAGGATGGCAAAATGGTGCTTAATGACTAGGTTATAAAGTGTTAAATCGCTCGACTTGTACCCGGTGATATTTTTAACGGCTAGGCTTTATTCAATCGTGGTAAGGTCATTGGCTGGATTCCACAAGTATGAAACGATATAGATGACAGCCGTGCTCAATCGGGTTTAAATTTTTAATATTCGTTTAACTTATAAACGCATTTCGACAGTGTAAGATACGGTCTTAGTTATTTTAATATGGTCACATTTAATTTGCAAACGTTGTGAGTTTATTAAATAAACTATCGTTTGTAAATGGCTATGTTTAAGTTAATGTGTTAGAATGTAGACTTAAGTGTGTTTTGTCGTGTTTTGGCTGTTCTGGGACTGCTCCCGAAAACGAAGACGGGTGTTAGTACTAATGACACCTCTGATGAAGGGACGGAAAGAAAATCGATCCTGAATAAAAAGAAACATATTTTTAACACTTTTTATTAGCATTATTTACGCTCCATCTTGTAAGTACAGCTAAAGGAATTGATAGTTTCTTAAAAAATACATTAATTTACTAAAAAAAAGAACCAGCAATGAAGCATGATAACAAAAACAGCTGGACTAACGTGATGAAGCGAAATAACGCTAATAAAACGTTATACTACAAATATGATCACCTGTCTTCGTTTTCGGGAGCTGTCCCCGAACACCCTGTGTATTTATTTAAAACTACCTGATCCAGCAAACTTTGTATTGCCACATAACTATATCATGATTTTTTTGAAAATATAATATAGCCTTTAGCCTCGATAAATGTAAGACCAGCGCTTTCTTGAGATTAACGCGTTCAAACAAACAGACAAACTCTTCAGCTTTATAATATTAGTTAGATTATAAACGCTAGACGTGCCCCGCGGTTTTTCTCGAATTTAACATATATAAATTTAGGAATGAACCACCTTTAATGTTTTGGGGGATGAAAAATAGATTTTATCCCATTCTCGGACCTACTGAATATGCATATAGAATTTCATAAGACTGGGTCGAGCCGTTTCGGAGTATGGGAACGAACATTGTGACACGAGAATTTTATATATTAGATGTTCCCGTTATTATATACACATCAGATGCATTATTAATTCTATATATATTATTATATTTAACTTGCTAAGTTGAGTTAAAGTTTTTTGTTATTAAAAAAATAAAAATTCCGCCTATTAAATAATGAAAACGTTGAAATATCCTGGCTATATTGATATAATTTCAGCAAGTTTAAATCTTGACCTATAATAATCAGTCATTGATATTTTTAAGTATGTACAAGTTTAAATAATGCGTAGTAATTATATTACAATGTACAGTTCGAATTTTATCAGAAAATCGAAACACTTTCGTAACGTGCGATTAAAAACGAGTTACCATAACTGCCATAACCTTTGGAATGAAAATTTAACCATCTCATGATAAAATATAATTCCAAATGCACGGAGAATTTGGCTGCACTCATTTGCGCTAGCTGTCTCTTTCCCTCGCACCGGGATCTGGGGGAGTGAAAGAGATAGCGTGAACAGGAGTGAGGAAATTACAGGGCTGGCTACACTCGGTTGTAATGATAGATTACGATGGTCTGTCGGTATTCTGTTAATGAGAATTGTGGTAGCCCCAGATCTGAAGCTATTTTCGCGGTCGGATTTCTTTTTTTACATTAGCTTAATGGTATCACAACATGAAAGGGGCGAGCAGTGAGATGGCGGATATCTTGATATCGCTTTTAAATTATTTTTCGCTTCGTATTTCTTTTATTTCCACAACTTGCTAATAGTGCTGTGTGTTTTTTGTAATCTCACTTTTTATGAGGAACAAGCTATGTACGTTATTGTGAACGATTACGGTCGCCCATGGGCACATCCAAGATCGGGTGATCTATGAGACGCATTGCCAAAGAAGATCTTAACCATATCACTATTTCTTACCACGCACAACCACTGTGGAATCATCTCGGTGGTTTTCAAGAAAAGTCTTAATTAAAGGCCGGCAACGCATCTCCAAGACTCCAGGTCTTGATGTCCATGGGCGATACTCGTTTGGCCCCCTAAATCTAAAAAAAGATCTTGCTGATTTATTTATTTGTTACGAGTATTCTAAATGCAGTCTGAAGTCACTTCGCTTTTCATCCGTGGTCACATTTTATCGACGTTAAAATTACACACAAAAGAAATGGCAACCCAGGTATCTATATTTTAAGATACGTCCACACGCCCCAATGCACCGGAGCGTTCAATAAATAAAAATCCAAAATCCATGCACATCGTGAAGCAGACAAGGCAGACATTATCGAAACACGATAGCTCTTGCGCATAACTAACGAGTCGCCGGTTCTATTCTTGATAAAGGCAACCTATATCAAGCCTATATAATATCCAGTGAAATATGCGCCGGCCGTTTGTAAATTTTACATTTCTAATAGAGACGAATACTGAGAGTTCTTTATGATTTCACTAGTGTTGCCCCGCGGTTGCCCTTATGCGGTTTTTACGAGGAAAGAATGCATGGCATTACGATTCGCTTTTTCATAACTGATGAGCCAAACAGCGTCTTAGAGAACAAAAAGGAAATACTCACTGAACTTTTCCGGTTTTCCGACACGCCCTCCATCCGCAGGCACCCGGATCGCCTTTGCAAGACTACGATGACGCTATTGGTATTTTGTCCGGTTAGTTTTAATAGCCATTAGGTTAAACACGCGAACGTTACGAAACGTATCAAATGGCGTCTCTAGCGGCTCCTCCTCAAAATCATTGTCCAGTTACTGGTGTTAAATATAAGAAA
>JAOSYY010000010.1:7291620-7301766 GCA_025727935.1 Hebomoia glaucippe
CGTTTGGAGCTAAAGGATAATTTTGACTCTCAAATATACAAATAAAATAATATTGCGACTATAAATTGATAAATAAAATATCCTAAGTCTTAAGTTGGAGCATAGCACTCATTTTAAAGAAAAAACGCTAAAATCAGTTCAGTAGCTTCCGAGTTCATCCCGGACAAACATCGTGACAGGAGATTTATATATATTAGATTTGTCATAAATTTGTCTCGGAACAATGAAATCAAGAGAATATCATTACAGCGAGTGAAACTTTAGGGAGTTAATGTCAATTTCAATTTAATGGCTATATTGTTTCATGCCATTAAAGTTCCGTCATATAATTATACAAATTCACACAGTTGAAAGCGGCATTAAAAAACATAGTATGAAATTGGCGTGTAGATTACAACTTTCGCTCCCGACTTCGCTCGAAGTAATAAATATTAAACACATTTTCTTACAATAGAACAACATAAACTCAAAAATGTCAACAAAGCCTTTGAGAGGCACGCACTAGCAAAAACGCCGGACGCGATAACAGCCTTTATCACTGTGCAGTTAGGTCTAGTTTACCTAAAACGGATTACGATTTATTTGTAGTCGTAAAGACTGACTGGGTTTAAATATATTCTCAAAAGTAATTTGTTTCTTGGCTTAAGCATTATTATAATCGATTTTTGTATTGATTTTTTTTTGTGTTTAATATAATTTTGTAGTAATACTAGCTGACCCAGCAAACGTCGTTTTGCCACATAAATATATAAAACTTAGGAGTGAAAATTTGAGGTTTTATGTATTTTTATGTGCTGTATCATAAAAAAAATGGAAACAAAATATGTTGTAAAAAAATAAGAAATTAATTTAAGGGTGGACCGCCCTTAACATTAAAAAAATAGATAATAGCTCATTCCCAGACCTACTGAATGTGCATGTAAAATTTCATAAAAATCAGTCGAGCCGTTTCAGAGGAGTATGGGAACGAACATTGAGATCGGAGAATTTTATATATTAGATTAAGAAGACGTTCGTAGATGGAAAAATTGTGAAGTACTGTACGGTCTTCGATTTTAGTTTATGAAAAATACTTTAAATATGACTATAGACTAGTAACAGAACGTCTTTGACTCATAACTGATGATATATAGCTAAGGACTTATTGAAGATTCACCATTTGTAAATAAACTTCATTCTATGATATTACATTGCTAATTTCACTAAGTTACAAGACGTGGTATAGGAATTATATAGAATACATAACAAGTTTATTATAACGGGTGTTAAGAGATCGCTCCTACGAACTCAGATAGTACTCATGACACCTCTGATGATGGTACGGAAAAAAAAACACAAATATACGAAAATGGAACTTATCCAAATCTTAATATTAATTTAGGACCGTATTGAGGACAGACATACCAATTTAGTTACAGACAAGAGTTTCGTCTGTTTGATGTACGCAATTTTAGAGTCAACTTTAACAAAAGTAACTTAACTTACTCCTTATCGTATTAGCTGTCTGCCAGCGATGCCCATTTAAATCAGTTCAGCCAGTGTGATGATTACTCAAGACAGATACACAGATGAATTTTATAAATTGTGTTCCTGCTAATCTATACTTCTATACTAATTATAAAGCTGAAGAATTTGTTTGTTTGAACGCTCTAATCTCAGAAACCGCCGGTCCGATCTGAAAAATGATTTCAATGTTGGAAAGTACAGGTACCGAGGAAGGTTATTGGCTATATTATGTTTCCAAAAAAAAAATAGGGATCCTTAGTAAAGGTCCAATAATGTAACAATTGGTGTAAAAAAATAAAGTTATATGATTGACAACTAGACGTGCATTTAGAGAATTGCTATTATTATCATGAAACACACACTTAAGTTGCATTGCTGTGTATATAAAACGAGAATTTTATAACTAACGATCGAAAAACAAAAGAGCGTATAAACTTAGAGTATTCCTTATAAATTATTGAATTATGGTCTGGATGACTCACAATAAAACGAAAATAACACGGTCGATACGTTTAATTTCGACATGGCTTTCCCGAATAGGACCAAGGTGCTTGTATAGTGCGGAGGCATTCCCTTGCAGTCCAAACACCATATCGGGCCGCCATTGTAAGATACTCGGCTAGTTAGCGAAACGAATCCGCGCGGCACGATTAGGCTTAACATAAGACTGGGAACACGGCTGAGCTAGACGCAAGTGGTCTATGTAAAGATAATAGAACTTCGATTTCTCTCTGGTAGATTTTGTGTACTCGTAATTATTTTTTAATGTCAAAATATCTCTGAATTGTGTGTGCCAGTAAAAATGACGTTTAGAATAACATCAGCTATATGGCGATCTAAATTTCTTCAAACAGGGTACAGCCGTTTCCGGGATTGATTGGAAAAATAGCTAGAAAGTGTATACATATTTTGTTTTAAACACTTCTTATAATATATTATAAGCAGATTTATTATAATTATGTACTCTCCAACCCTCTAGTCAGCAAAAGTAAGCAAAGCTCTTACCCCGTCTCGCCATGCTTACTTAAACAATTTTCAATTTTCAATTAACATATTAATGTTTTAATGATATATGATCAGAAGTTCAATCTTACCAATATCTACACTCCTCTACCTCCATGTCATCCAAAATAAGCAAAACAAAGACCTCCCCGCCCGCCTATAATATTTACGTAATACTAGAAAGGCTCCACTGTATAAAACTTAGAAATCACTTTGCCACAAAATTAATTGTTGCTTGTAATAAAAATTTGGAAAATTCTCTCTTTTGAAAGAAGACGTCATGGTAAACAAAGATTTAGAGTAAAATATAAGGAAAAATAGTTACAGTATGTAGGTCATTTTCCGGAAAAATAATGGAAAACCTCCTATTAGCAACATTACAGCTTTGGCGCTAACCACAAAGCCCGAACTGAGCTTTGATCATCTTTCATAATAAACCATATCATACTATACATTAACTCTGGTTATAATAAAACCAGCCTCAGATAAGACTAGGCGGTTTACGACTGCGATTACGTATTACCAACAATTTTTAATTTGAATTTTATTATAACAGATATCTATTTTAATGCAGGAAAAACAGCAATTAACAGGAATCCGAGGGTACAACACTAAAAGTCGATAATAGTATGCTTTAACGTACTAATTACACAAATACATTAAGAAATAATGACATGAAATTACTTTTAAAATTAAGATCATCTGTTTTAATTTTCTTTATATTACTTCTGTTCATGTTCCCTTGTAATTTGTGACTTCAAAGCGATTTCAGAAGGCTTTAGTCGTACTAAGATTTTTAATAGTGTTTTACGAAGGAAGGAATTTATCTATTGAACGTAATGTTAAGAATACATTGCTTAGTAATAAAAATCTTTAACTCGTACTAAAACCTCCTTCGAAGGCTTTAGAAATAAGTCAACGTCATAAACGTACGTCAGCAGTCACGTGACACGTTTAGGAACTATCAATGTTTACTGTCAACTGTCAGTTGTGACACTAAGTATTCTGCACAGTGTAATTAAGAAGAATACGTGTTTTAATCTGTGCTTTATTAATTTTGCACTTTTAATATTTCTCCGGTGAGAACGTAGCGAAAAGTGAAATGGGTGCTATGCTGCATGACTAATTAAAAGGTACAAAAGAATCTTATCAGCGACGATTTTAATCAGCGCCCATTAAGGCATCGGTTTTGTTAGCTCACACATAACGTGTTGCAAAGTATAAAATTACAAGACCATAAAGCAGTTTAAACACGAATGCTAATAGAACTCGTGATTCGCTCCCGGTTTAATTGTCACTAACTAAATGGCTGGCTCAAGCCAAATATGGTCGCGGAGCCTCCATGGTCACGTCTATAGCTGGGAATAGCGAGGGAATTTAGATAAACCACGTTTAATGGAGAGGTAATTTGGATCTTAACAATATTCGATGTGTTCTGACGAATTCATAATGCGCTTAAGATCGGACTATTTTTGCAATGGCCATCTCACCTGATAGTACGTGATTAACGTTCATATGACGTTCCATTCAAGTATTACGTAAGCGTATTTATTATAATTATTTAGTCCTCGTACTTGTCAGCAAAAGTAAGCAAAGCTCTTACCCCCTCCACCATCCTTACAAAAACATTTTTCAATTAATATATTGATTTTTTTGAATCATGATTAGAAGTCTAATCTAGTCATTATCTAGACCCCTATGTCATCCAGAATAAGCAAATCAAAGACATTTGAACGGACCCATTGTCATAAAAAGTCAGGGATTTTCATGAACTGGTTTTTGAAGTGCCAAAAACCTCCTAAATGCGAGATCAGTACATCTAGAAGACGCGTTGCCAACCTTAAGGCCTTATTTTATTTTTAATTCGAGTATTCGAAAATTCGTGGACTGAAATCGAAACGCGCATGGCACTTCACGACTTTTCCATAAACTGTTATTAGTATTAATAATCTGTGGATTATAACAGTATGCAAGTGGTACACATCCGAATAGAATAAATATATTATTTAATTTTGTAATTAAACACACTTAATCTAGACAACCTAGGTGGGCTTTATGCCCAGCCTTACGTCAAAGTAATCAGTATTAAAGGTTAATTAAATTATCAATGCGTGTGCGCATGGTTTTCACATTTTTTGTTCTAAGTGTATCGGTTTTGTTTGAACGAAAAAGATCACGCAGATATGAAGCACTTCACAGGCTCATAACATTAATTTCAGAATCGGGTATAAAAAAAGCAACCATAAAAGCTACTGGATAATAAAATCAGCTATTAATTAGTTTAATAAACTTTATCGCACATATAAAATTGTTGTTAAGACTTTTTGAATATAAGTTATGTTCGTTTTGATGCTAGGCGCGCGGCTCGAGGTTCAGACCTTACTCCGGTTCAGCTGAGAGCTTTTTTAATGAGGGTTAAACTTAATTCTTAATATATTATGTTACATATTTTAAGTTTTTTTAGTGTTATTATGTATTGGTCTATAAAATGTTTGCTTGATGCACTTTTGTCTTTATTTTTTGAAGATTTATGCGTATGAGCACACAATATATGATAATGATAAAATTTTTATTATAATACGTTGCGCTGTTTAGTAATATAATACAAACACAAAAGAAAAATTTATTTTAAATACCATTCAAGAATTGCTTCTGAGAGTTTTTCCTGTGTAGTTTTATTAAAATCTGTTTCGCCGTTTACCGTAGTTAAAAGTTTGTATTAACTATTCTTAGTTACCAAATAGTAATTATCGAAAGTACATAACACGTATAAAGTTTTATTTCTATGTCTGAGTGTATGTCTGTGGCATCGCAGCTACTGGCCGAACGAGCGAATTTTGACGCGGTTTTCATGGGCATCGATTTTTTTTCTACACTATTATTATAAAGAAGAAAGATTTGATTGCTTTTTGTTTGTTTGTTTTGAATAGGTTCCGGAACTACTTGACCGATTTAAAAAAAAAAAACTGTTGGGAAGTTATACGATATCCGGTGAACATAGGCTATATTATATTTAAAAAAAAATTAAGGAACTTTACTAAAAGTGTAAATATCGAAATGAACGCGAGGAAAACCGCTGGCAGAAGCTTGTATGGTATTAAGATTTAGTATTTGACAATATTTCGTTGCTTAATTTTTTACCGTGCTATATGTAACGATATTGTGAGCTGAAAAAAAATAATCAATTTGTTGACGTCATTGCTATGGATTTTATTCCGCAATTATTCATATACAGTTGGTAATAAAAAATCATGAGAGCACATTCGCTGACTTTTAAATTCTTTATTACACTATTCTTAATTTCATTTAAAAGCAATTTAAAGATATTGTGTTGTAGATTTTAATTGAAGTCGGCGCCACAGAGTAAATATTCTGTTTTTATTGGTTATCTGTATTTTACGATGTATTTTTATGCTAGGCTTGTGTAAGCATGAAAGCTATAATGTTTTTTTTACGAACAAATCTAAGTAAAACTATGCATAACTAAGTCAGTTTTATTAGCTTAGCTCTAGCTAACAATGTTATTAAATTTTAAGATTTCTTTTTTTATACGGTAGGAAGGCATACGAGCATACAGTTCACGTATGTTATGCGGTTCCTATCGCCCATGGGCACTGATCTAGATAATGCGATGCCAACCTTAAGGCTTTAGCCATGTTACATAATTTTTAATGGCGTTCTGGTGTTTGTCTATATTTCTATAGACTAATATCCGAACGCGCACAGTACTTAACGACTTTTCCATCTATGAACAGTGGTACGTGATTCGGAAGGAACTTTGGAAATAAAGTTTTGTTAATAATCTTAACTATTGTAATACATGAAGAAGAAAATTTATTTGTTTGTTAAGCCTTCATGCCAAAACTGCTGAATAGATTGTGATAAATTTTGTTATTGAAATAGATGTCATAATTAAGACTTATGGATTTCCTGTCGCTTAAAAAGTATAACGCGCCAAGCCAGGAGTCAAAACAAGGTTTAATAACGACTTGAATATGATTTTCTGATGGAGCGTTTTTTTTTACACTTCCTGTAATCCCGGTACAAAAGTTTGAAAACTCATTTCTAACACAGTCGTCTAATCTATAATTTTCATTCACATTTTATTTTGGATAATCCGAAAGTTAATGACCAACAAAAATTCGGATGCACCTATAATTTTGGAGAGACAATCCAAGAATCAGAATAAAATCATCGTACAATTTCCATGGATTTTTTATTCAATTTTGGATAGGATCTGAGAATACCAACAATGACACGGGATGACCTATAATTACCTCTCTCCTCAACCCGCAACCGAAATTAGAGAACCATTAAACCTCTATCCCGAGAATAAAAAGACAAAAAACGCCGGCTTTACCAATGGAGATACAACAAATCGTACTAACGAATGTCGACCTTCGATCAAGGGCATAGATGCCATTTTTCCTCGTCAACGATTTGAATTTTGACTCATGTCGATGATGCAACTGTTTCGGCTCAGTCTAGACTATTTTGATTATGTTTTTCGTTGCTCGTGTTTTTTCGAATTACAGGATGAGAATGAATTATTGTTCTGCGGCTTACGTATCGCTTCCGCCCGCGGTTTTCCTCGCATTGCTACGAAATAAACTTAATGTCCAAAAGTATTTTAAACAACTGAACTGCAAATAGTGAATTTGGCTTGACTGTTTATATCTCAAAAATCGAACGAAGAATATTTAAGGAGCGGAAGTTAGTGTAAAGAAAGCCTTTGTATCGATTTCCGGGATTTTCCGACAATTTTTGCAATTTTCTCAATTTATTGTGTATTAAGAAGGCTTATAATATTGATGTTCCTAACATTTTATGAGTCTTGTATAGATTTTATAAGATATCAGCTTGAAATTAAATATATTTTTCTATGTAAATATACGTCGTTCATTTATTAGTAAAACTGACGTTATAATTAGTAATTACTTCTATTAGAAGTCATATAATATCGTTGAAAAACTAATTTTTAATCGTGATTTACTGAAAATATCAAACACATTTACCACATTCTAAAAACTATTTTTAATTTTTTACACTAGCTTAAAGATATCTCTGATTTAGGGCACCGTTTTAAAAGCTTCAAACTTCGTTTTGAGCTTTTTCAAAGTTGGAACTAATAAATTATAAAACGAAGCGTGAATCACAACATATTCCTAATGAAACCTCATTTTAAATAACGCTTAATATCGTTTTTGTACTGTAAGAATTTAGTACTATGAATGTGCTTGACCAATAAATCTGATGCCTTTAAAATTAATCAAACTTAATTTTTTACATGTTTAATTGCTTACCTGTGCATTACCGTCGCCAACATTTTCGTAGTCAGTTTTAACTTTGTTAATTGGAAGTTAGGTATCATGTAGCTAAGGAAATATTTAAGAAAATAATTCAAAATAAATGATGAAAATTGTTTTTATAGTTGAAGTTTCTCTATCATAGAACTCAAGGTCACAACAAGGTTAATCCTTGTATTTATTGGGAACCTATTAAACATTTTTATAAATATATTTTCGGTGTGCCTTATTAGGTAAATCATCTATTTGCGTGTGTATATATAATAAATAACCACGAATTATTTTTTAAGACACTAAATATTACTTTTGCTAAGCTTAAAAGTATGACAGACTTCATAAAATCTCTAAGTACAGGCTCATCTTAAAATTGACTCGTTGCAATACACCAAAATCTCGTTAGAGGACAATTTTGCTCTTATGACTGTCATTTTTTAATAAATCACTAAGTGTTCTATTGCACTAGAGGGGTGAGAATTCTTATATCTATACTAATATTATAAAGCTGAGCTTGTTTGTTTGAACGTGCTAATCTCAGGAACCGCTAGTCCGATTTGAAAAATTATTTCAGTGTTGGATAGTACGTTTATCGAGAACAGCGAGGCGATATTATATTTTCAAAAACATTAGAGATCCTTACTAAAAGTCCTATAATGTAATCTAAGATATAAAAATCTAAATGAATGCGAGAAAGTAATGAGGTGGTAAGTTTATAGATTTCATAGTTTGTGTTAAAACTGTAGACATGCGTTTCATATACCATTTTTAAATAATATTCTGAGAAGATATAAGCTATTTAAGGGCAGAAATGAAATAATAGTTGAGAACGTTAATAGAGGCTCCGAGCTGTGCCTTATAATTTACCTCCATATCATTACACCGAAGTGGAGTTTGGATGGATAATGACGAACAAAAAAATTTAATGACGAATAGACCAATTAGGTAGTGACCCTGGCCGTGTAAGATTTTTGAAGGTTATATTTTTATACATAGGAAATATTTAGATTGATTTAAATACTGATTAAAAATGTATATAAATTTTGTAACGCTTTCTCGAAGTTGAACTAATTTTGTTACTGATAAATTTTGACTTTGGAGGCTAAAAGGTGTTTTAAAATTTTAAGGGTGTGGGATTAATGACAAATGACAATTATACTCTGTTACTAGCTGTCCCCGCAAACGTCGTTTTGCCACATAAAAATAGGGGTTGATTGTAAAGGGTTGAAAATTCAGGTTCATATGTATTTACTAATGCTACATCATAAAAAAATAAAAAAAATATATCTAAAATTAAAAAATATATATTTAAAATTAAAAAAAATATTTTAGAGGTGGTTATTTTTCATCCCCCTTAACATTTAGAGGGATGAAAAATAGGTGTTGTCCGACTCCCTACCAATATTCACACTAATTTCATGAGAATCGGTAAAGCCGTTTCGGAGGAGTTTAACCACAAACACCGCGACACGAGAATTTTATATATTACTAGCTGACCCAGCAAACGTCGTTTTGCCACTTAAATATATAAAATTGGGGGTTGTATGTATTTTTATATGCTGTATCATAAAAAATTAAAAACAAAAAATTTCATCCAAAAATAAAAAAAAATTAAGGGCGAACAACCCCTATCACTTAGGGGTATGAAAAATAGATGTTGTCCGATTCTTGGATACTGAATATGCATATAAAATTTCATAAGAACCAGTCGAGCCCTTTCGGAGGAATATGGGACATTATGACACGAGAATTTTTTATATTAGATTTAACACAAGACACATATCTCTAAAAATCGGTTTAGTATAAAAAAATTACATTTCAATTTACAAAATTTCTCATAACCTTTTATAAACGCCTTAAGACGTCCGTGACGTCATATTAGAGTAAAACTCATACTTATAATTCCATAAGTAGTGTTTATCCGGAAGTGACGTCATTACCAACGCGAATGTTTGTTTGTATGGCTATTTATTACGACAATACATCACAAGCCATTAATATTTTATCTATGTATATGAATCATAAAAATATTTTTCTCTTTGTTTCAGATTGTTTAACATGCGTCCAAGTTTTGAACATAATGGTACTACTTGGGTTCATGTTGAATTACGCACTGCGCGTAAACCTAACGATTGCTATCGTGGAAATGATCTTCGACGCGAAAGATGCACAGGCAGTAACCAACCTCACCGACTCACTCAACGTTACCCAGGTAAGACCATTATTACTTAGTTTAATGTTAACCAACGGATCTCAGGGCATATATATACAGGGTGTTTGAAGACTACTCCCGAAGCCGAAAACGGGTGATAGTAGTTATGACACCTTTGATGATGGG
>JAOSYY010000010.1:7365456-7380073 GCA_025727935.1 Hebomoia glaucippe
TTTTTTTTCCATCTTTTCATCAAAGGTGTCATTAGTACTATCACCTATCTTCGCGTTCGGAAACAGTCCCCAAACAGCCTGTATAGTTACAATTTTTAGGGTTTAGCTGTCATTATTTTTAGTTGATAAAGAATATTAGTTGTGACTAAAATTTATCGATATAACTTCGTGATACGATTTTGTGCAGAATCCTAAGATTTTTCTTAAATAAAATGATCATATGTAATTCACTATAATATTAACGATATACCAGTGAAAATCCCGTCAAAATAGATCGAGCCAATACAAAGATTTGTATCATCAAATAGACAAGCACATTTTATAAATTTTTTCTGTTTATGTGTAAATGCACGTAAAAATGCATAAAAGGAGAAGTGTATTATGAAAATACACACCGATAATTTATACATATAATTGTGTATTTATAAATATTAATAAAAGTTATTCTATTGTCTCGCTAAATATATATTTTGTGACTCTGATAAATTTTACTTTGCATCTCAGAAACTGTATGTCATTCCATAGTTGAGATATTAAGAGGCATATTGAAAGCTCAAAGGAATTATTTTATGTTGGGACTGTTTCTCAAGTCTGTGACTCGGATAATCATTTTACAAGCTACAGTATTATAAATAAGTCTATATTTTAAGAGGATGTTCGTATATCGTATCGCTGAACTCAAACTGTTGGATTGTTATAAAAATTGGTCTATCTATTTTTTCACGGACCGGTTTGCAGACGAAGTAGCGTGCTTCAACTAGTATTTTATATTTATTATTGAACGGAAGTTTTATAAGATGTTTGTCTGTTAGTGTGTATTTCTGACAACGTACGTCCTGTCCTATTGCTCCGATTTTGAATGGCTTATTTATTCCAAAGCTAACGTGTTCACGATGGTTCTTAAATCACAAGTTTATGACTATAAAGCCACTGAATGATTTTAGACGAAATTTAAAATGACGAAAAATAATTACATAATTGAATGAAATTTTGTTTGTTTGTCAACAGGTAAACTGATGCGGTATAACATAGTATCTGGCGATCCAGCACATCAGTTCACGATAGAACCACACACCGGAGCTATCAGGACTTCTGGGCAGCTGGATAGGGAGACGACGGCCTCGTATCTTCTAAACGTCAGAGCAGCTAATGGAAATACTGCCAGCTACGATCAAACACAAGTGAGTATCATTAAAGAATGCTATAGGCCAGCCTAGGCTAGGTCATGTCCTGAAGGGTGCTGCGTTGCGGTGCAATGATAGAAAAGTTACTAACCTGCCAATTGAGAATATCTATACAGATTGCAAGTCGATCCTATATGAAAATTAGACAAAATTTCATTAAACGAAGCGGTACTTATAATTTTTAAACGTGTACAAAGTTGAAAACTAAACACTGTTATAAACAATTGAAGCCTGTTAGAAAACGGTTTAATTATTCTTTAATTTATAATCCTTAAATTCAAATGATTTTAAGTCAAAAGAAAAAAGCTTTATAGCTTACAAAAGACTTTTAAGCCCCCACAAAAAAGCGGAATAAATAACGAGTCTGTCTATCCATGGCATTGTACTAAACGAATCGGCTGAATTTGATTAAATTTTTTGTCATAGTTAACATAATTGACATAGTTAATATGTATATATTTTATCGGGAGTCATTTTCATACATATCTTTGTCGTACGGCTAGGGATCAACTGATTTTGATAATATTTCCATCGTTGAATAGATCTAATATTTTTAACCATGTTTGAAGAAACTAAAATTTTCGAAAATTTTTCAAGGTATCTTTGTTAATCTTGTTTCAAATATGTTTCAGGTCCAAATAACCTTAGATGATGTTAACGATAATGCACCAGGATTCGGTACATCATCAGTCAAGGTGTCAGTTGCTGAGTCAGCCTCTGTTGGGTCTGTGGTCTATGCTGCCAGGGCTACTGACGAAGACGAAGGGAAGAACGGCGTAGTCACCTACAGTCTACTATCCGCAACTGGTCCAGTCAACACGTTCTCTGTAAACCCTCAAAATGGTCTCGTAACTTTATTAAGGTGAGGTTTTTATTATTAAATTACTATAGTAACAGTTCAGGTAGTTACATTATCTGGAAATTCAAAGGAGAGACATTAAATATCCAACATTCTAGCATTTGCCTGTGTACATTTAAATTCATTAAATGTATAGATGATAGGTGATATTTAAAATTATTGCTGAATTTTAGGCCATTGGACTATGAGAACCTTGTGAGACACACCCTAGTGATATCAGCTAAAGATGGTGGTACACCACAACTCTCCGCAAACCTGACTCTGGTTATAGATGTGCAGGATATCAACGATAATCCTCCGGTATTCGAACACGACATCTATACAGCCAATGTTTTGGAATCAGACGCAGTTAATACCAAGGTAGGATAATATGAATAAGATCAGATTTCGAAAATACTTCACAAATGTCTTCATGGTATATTTAGACAGATCTCGTTTTAGCTTCTAACTCCAAAATTAGATTAATTTTAAAATAAAGTAATGTTATCCTGCACAAAAGGTGTGGGTTAGAATTAAATTCATACGATAAAATATTTAATTTTGTAAAGCTAAAAGAAATATATATTATGTAAGCATATCCAGAATGTTTTTATAACAATTGATGTAACACTTTCCAGGTGTTAGAAATCCAAGCGATAGACAAGGACACTGGTAACAATGCACGTGTAACCTATCGCATTGTGTCCGATAACACGACGGGATATTTCAAAGTTCAGCCCAGTACAGGTTGGGTGCAGCTGGCTAAAGAACTAGATAGAGAAAAGATCCCACAACACAACATGACAATAATAGCGTCGGATAATGGGATCCCGCCTCAGTCGGCGACAGTTAGTCTCCTCGTCAACGTAATAGATGCAAATGATAATGATCCAGTATTCTCACAAGCTAACTATGAATTTCAAGTTGAAGAGAATCGTAAAGCAGGAGCGTTTGTTGGCAAGATTGCGGCCAGTGATGCGGATTTGGGAGATAACGCCGCGCTCAGATATAGTCTATTTCCAACTAATACAAGTTTCATCGTGAATCCTATAACAGGTGAGTCACTTAGTATATCAGATATTTGGATAAGTAGCTATGCTGAAGGGTTAAAGTTTTTATACTTGCCCAATTAAAACAATTATTTCATTATCAGTTATATAAAATAAGTTGTAAACGTGTTCCTAATATATAAATATTCAAATATCAGTAGTGACTAAATGACAAAAGAATCTAATAGCGTGTAATTGTCGTGATCATCTTTGGATAACGGTTTAAAATACTACGGAAATTATAATTTGTAACGTATCGTTTAATCAAATGTTAGTCGTAGCAGTTGTTCCTATTGACAGGAGAAGTCAGCATTGGTGCAAAGAAATTCAAATTACGTTAGCGAGGTGAATCGAATAGATCTAGTAACGTTATGTTGACTTGAAAAGCATGTGGTACATACAATTAAGAGTCGGTTAGGCAAAGCTAATAACGAAAATGAAGATAAAACAATACAGTTTAATACGGAGTGCGCCGAGCCGATATTTGCCAAGTTTCAAACCCTAGCTGCCACTCAAAATTGTTTGCCCAGCCGGCCCCTTTGAAAGCTAAGAACCAAAGTATGTTGTGACTTAAGACTCATCGACTGTATAAACAATTTGTGTCAACAAAACCACATTAATACCTGAACAATTTAATGGAATAGGGAGCAGTTTTAAGTTTGTTTGCCGGCATTCCCAAGAATATCGTTTACCTTATATTTTTCGATAACATTATTTTATATAAAACTGTTTATATAACTTATACGAGTTTAATAACTGCATATGAATTTTAATACTCCAGAGGATCTCTAAATCAAATAATCAATGAAATAATATACAAATTTTGTGACATGTACAGAGTAATAGCAACAAGTACTTTTTAATGCGTTAGAATTTAATAAGGCAAACTGTTTCACTCCAAAATCTCAATATGTAAATTTGAAAATATACAAATACGGTCATTATGCATTTAAGGAATTCGCTTACTTCTGATTAGGCCTCTACACGATAAGATCATAATCTCAATGTATCCAATACAGTGCAATGAAAGCGAAAGATTAGTTACGTTAAGTGACTGATGAATAACCGTTCTTTCTCAATTCGGCATTCGTGCGACAACCCTTTGCTAGTTAGCATCTTTTATGCAACCCCCAAGCGAAACTGTAAATCACTGATGACAACTGTATGGGATCCAGTATCGATAGGGACTCCTGATTTCCTCACATACTTTTTCGGATGCAGCCTCTTATGTCCATAATCGTTCGCGACTTGTTTGTTTTATTCGGCGGCGATTCAAAGGAGGCGTTTGACGCCGAATTCAGGATACTTGAATCAATCCTTTATGCCAATTATTGGACGTTTTTGGAGCGGATCAAAATGTAATTCACTTGAGTGTAGATTTCGCTTTATTGATTTTATTGGTGCGATTGGAGTTATTTTTTAAGCGTGAATGTTTAATGTTATCCTCGAGCACCGTAAAAGAAACGAATATAGTTTTAGTTAAAGTTACTTTGGAGGATTAATTATATTTTATAGAATCAAAAACGTGTTTAAAATATAAAATGCAGCGTAATTTTAGCGCAGCGAAAGATGTAGCATGTTCTGAGGATTTAAAAATAGCATTAAACTCATATGCAATAAATAACTTCAACACGCGGTAGTGTGTGATGAATTTCTTTGCTTGCACGTTGAGTTATAAACGTTCTCACATGACCACGCGTTGTGACCCGCCATTAACCATTATTAAAATATAGAAGTCTCGCTTTTCTATTTCATGTTTTATTACGAGCCTCGAGAATGCTGTAGTTGATAATTTAATGTGCAGTTTGTGCGGCATAGAACTCGTTTATATTAATGGCGATCTTTTCTCTAATCTGATTAAATTTTTTTTCCAGGTGTCATTACAACCAAGGAGATGCTGGATCGGGAATTTAAGCATGCATATTCGCTTTTCGCTGAAGCTAAAGATCAAGGGTCACTGCCTCGATCAACTAGAGTTCCGGTTTCGATTAAAGTTACGGATGTTAACGATAATTCACCTGAAATAGTTGATCCTCGAGAAGATGTAGTTAGTGTGAGGGAGGAGCAACAACCTGGTGCTGAGGTTGCTAAAGTTAAAGCGATTGATAGAGACAACGGAGTAAATGCTTCAGTGACTTATTCGATCTTGAATGATAGAGATACAGATGGTTTCGGAGTTTTTGTTATTGATTCCACTACAGGGATTATTAAGACTAGTACAGGTAAGACTTTATACTAGCTCGGATTGTTTATTAATAATTCCATTCTTTAATTGATTATTTGAATAACATAGACCTCAGAAGCTAAAATTTCAAAACGAAATATATTCTGAAAATGAAATTTAAGATGAAAGTTTATTATAATTCGAAAATTAAAATTTATACAATGTTTTTACAGTATTGGATCACGAAGAAAGGTCAATCTATCGTTTAACAGTCGCTGCTACAGATGGTGGTCAGCCTCCTAGACAAACCATCCGACAACTAAAAGTAGAAGTACTAGATTTAAATGACAATAGACCTACCTTTACTAGTTCAAGTTTAGCGTACAAAGTAAGTCTTTAATAACTTTTTTTATACCACTGTTTAAACTTTTAATAATCTTTTTTTTTATGCTGCATGAATAAGGAAACGAAATTCCTTATGTAAGTAGATTAATTTACTACGATTATTATAATATTTAGTAGTACTAATTTAGACTCCGCCACTTGCGTACTTCAAGTAACAGTTATTTATATAGCTAAAATTTACTTTTCAGGTTCGAGAAGATTCTAAAATTGGTCACATCGTTGGGACTGTAACCTGTTGTGATAGTGATATTCACGAGAACTCCATAAATGGGGAGGAAGAAAAGCAAATATCATACCTTTTAATGTCATTGACGTCTGATTATTCGCCGGGTACCTTCGAAATCGATCGTAGAACTGGATCTTTAGTCGTAGCGAGACAATTAGATAGAGAAATACAAGACGAATACAGGCTTGAAGTGAGAGCCCTAGATACATCTGCAACTAATAATCCTCAAAGCAGTGCAGTAACAGTTAGAATAGAAATAATTGACATCAACGATAACTCTCCACAATGGCCTGAAGATCCTATAAAAATAGAAGTATTGGAAACGACGGCTGTTGGCTTTAACATTTATAACTTCACGGCGAGAGATATTGATACTGGTGTTAATGGAGAAGTCAATTTTCATATAATTTCATCGGTACCTAATACAAAGAGTATTTTCAATTTGGATCCTCTCACTGGATCGTTAACACTTACAGCTCCACTTGATTTTGAAACTCTCAAGGAGTATTGGATGATAGTGGAAGCTGTTGACCAAGCAGTCAATTTAAGTGAACGTATTTCGACGTCGGCTACTGTACATGTGGTAGTGACGGATGCTAATGATAACACGCCAACTTTTGTTTCCGCTCGAAAAGTTTCCGTAACAATCAACGCTTTGACAGGAGTTCTGTACCAAGCCTTAGCAGTCGATGCCGACTCAGGCGACAACGGCAGAGTTTCATATTATATATCTAATGGAAATGATCATTCCTACTTCTCAATGGACTACGACTCCGGAAAGTTAACACTATCGAAGAAGTTCAATTCAGATGTGTCTAAAATAAGGCCGGGTCAATATAAACTCAATTTGACAGCTTCCGATCATGGTCTACCGTTTCCGAGGCAAAGTCATATGACATTAGTACTCAATTTATTGGAATCAACAAATACTCCACCGAGATTTACTGAGTCAACATATAAAGCGAACATCAGTGAAGATATACGTTCTGGTAGTTTTGTGACAAGGGTTGCGGCAAAATCATCTCGTGGAAATTCAGGTACTAAATTAATTCCTAATAAAAGCTAAGAAATACTTAAATTTAACTCATGACATATTTAGGTTAAATCAATATCTTTCTAATATTTAAAAACTATTAGGATCATTGTTAATGATTATCACATCACACAAAAACCAATGCTTCTCCAAATTGGCAAAATCTGGTTCTATAAATTTTTCATAGTCAAAGCTTCAAACTAATTTGACTACTCACACGATGATAAATATAACAATTTTATTATCATTTTTCAGGCAACCTTAACTACATGATCCCTTCAGGCGTCGCAGATGATAAATTTGCAATTGATGAACGGACAGGAACAATAACAGTCAGGTCTAAAATTGATCGCGAAGAAAATGACCAATATATATTTCCTGTATACGTAACAGATTCAGGCAGCTTTCAGTCGCCAACTAATTTTGATGTAGCGACAGTTTTAATTAGTATTTTGGACGATAATGATAATGCACCGGTTTTCAAACCGGGATCCTGCTACACTCTCACAGTGCCTGAAAATAATGACCCAGAAGTAATACATACAGTGTCAGCCACTGACAAAGATATTGGCGCTAACGGAGTTATTACATACAGTATAACTTCAGGCAACAATGGAAATAAATTCATGATAGATTCTACCACAGGAAAGCTTACAGCCAAAACATTAGATCGAGAAACACAATCTAGATATGAACTAACGATAACAGCTTACGACCACGGTTCACCTGTAGCACTACAAGGTGCCTGTAATATTTCGATTATGGTAGAAGATCAAAACGATAATGATCCGGTCTTCGATACGGGTCATTACTCCGCAGCGATTCCAGAAGATGCTCCCATTGATACGTCTATAATTAAAGTACGAGCAACCGATGCAGATTTAGGCTACAATAAACGTATTGTTTATTCCCTAGCAAATGAAAGTCAAGGATTGTTTCGTATTGATAATAAAAGTGGAGTGATCTACACAACTGGGTAAATATTTTTTTTTTATTTTAAAATCGTTATATTTAACTAAGTATTCACAATTAATATTTAGGCATAATGTAACTTTTTTACCTGTTCGTAATAGAAATTGAAGGAATTCCAAAATTTTTCGCATGCGTTAAATCATGATCGTACACGAGTAATATATAGTATTTGAACCTGTGACTACTCGATAAAAACACATAATACTTCGTTATTTGGTGTATTGTATAATTTTATTTCTTTTTAGACATTTTGATCGAGAAAAAGTTAGCGTTTACCACTTTGAGGCTGTTGCAACAGACCAAGGACGTTATATTGCCAGATCCCAAAGAGTATCGGTCGAAGTAACAATTAATGATGTAAATGACAACAAACCAATATTTACTAAGTATCCATTTCGTGAGCAAATGGCAACACTGACGCCACCTGGACAGAGTCTATTACGCGTTGCAGCAATTGATAACGATATTGGCACGAACGCTGAAATTCTGTTTGAACTCTTAGACAGTTCCAATCATAAATTTCGCATAAATCCGACAACCGGAGTTCTTACAGCTACTCAAAGTTTGGCTAGTGAAAATGGTAAACTAATACACTTGAAAGTAATTGCCAAAGACAAAGGAAATCCGCCACTCAGTTCCGTGGGCCTCATAGAACTCCGCATCGGTGACTTTTCTGAGCAAACTTCAACTTTAAACTTTCAAAATTCCACTTACAATATCACTATTGAAGAGAATTTATCTTACGGTCGTGAAGTTTTGCAAGTTACCGCGTTACGCAGTGACGGGCGAAGACAAAGGGTTATGTATGAAATTGGGAATGGAAATGACCAATATGCCTTCGAAATAGACAGTAACACAGGTGTCATAAAAGTTAATAATTCAGAAAATTTGGATTATGAAACTTATCCGGGTCCAAGGAGGACGCTAGTTATTGTCGCAAAAACTGAAGGTTCGCCAGCAATGTATGGCTATTGTGAAGTTATCGTCAACCTTTTAGATCAAAATGATCATGCGCCAAGATTTACGCAACAGCAGTACATAGCTAATGTATTCGAAGGGAATACAAAAGGGGAATTTGTCGTACAATTAGCTGCGAAGGATGACGATAGAGGAGCGAACGCGAGAATCTTATATCACATTGTGGACGGAAATCACGATAATGCATTTATAATTGAACCGGCATTTTCTGGTTCAGTCAAAACAAACATTGTACTTGATCGAGAAATTCGCGAATCTTATAAATTAACAGTCATAGCGACTGACGAAGGAAATCCCCAAATGACGGGGACAGCTACTCTTAGAATAAATATTGTGGATGTTAACGATAATCAACCAACATTTCCTCCACCGAACGTCATATCAGTATCCGAAGGTACGTAGCAAACTTCAAACAACCTTATGTAAATGAGTAAAAAAGAGCACTATTCAGACTTTGCATAATTTGTATTCCTGTCTTTCGTTTGCCTTGGCTCTGTGAGTTCTAGATTTCCGCAGCAAGATTAAATAAACTGCCATGAAAGAATAATATTTATTTGACTGTGCACCCTTTCTACGCATCCTTAAGTGGAGCTCGCAACGAACGGTGCATGGTGATTTTTCTTGATCTTATTTTATTTCATTGTTCCTTGGACAAGCTTCGGTTTTGTTCACCTTGTATATTTACGAGGCAGTCAACGAGACGCTTTATTTTATTTTTTCATTGTTTCCAGGAGCAGAAATCGGCTCTATTCTAACATCTGTTACTGCAAATGATGTCGACACGTATCCTGCACTAAAATATGCGTTAGTCCACGATGAAAATATGATATTTTCAATAGATAGATACAGTGGAAAAATTGTCCTAAACAAGGCATTAGATTTTGAAAATCAGAAGAGTTACACAATTAATGTCACAGCGTCGGATACTGAGCACATAGCTGCTACTACGTTGACAATAAAAGTTACTGATGTGAATGACAATGCGCCTGTTTTCGAAGAAATATCTTATAGCAGTGTTTTACCAGGTAAATATTTGTAGTCAATTTTTTCTTAAATATACAATCTTTAACATTTTATTTTATTTCATTTTTTATAAAAATAGTATTGGACGATATATTTTTAATTTCAGAAGGTTCAGGCACCCTAGAAATCGGTCTTGTAAAGGCTACAGACAAAGATAGTGGAGAGAATAGTAATGTCTCATACAGTTTCCTTCAAGAAAGAAATGGATATTACATTGATGCGGTGACCGGGGTGATGTTTGTTAACTTTAGTTCATTACCAAATAATCATCGAGATATGCAGTTGGCTGTGATTGCCACAGATCACGGTAAACCTAACAAGTCAGCTATAGCTTCAGTACGAATAAGTAGCGGTGCTTCTTCAGAGATAAAGCCTTTCATCGGGCAAGACACTTACAGGTAAAATATTTTTTATAATAAATATTTACTAATTGTTTGTTGACCGTGTCATTTTTTTTAAGTAAAACTGTGAGTTAAGTTCGACTAACACTTTTTCGTTATCATTACAGAATCACGGTTAACGAAAATACAGAGGAAGGTACATCGTTGTTACAAATTGGCGGTATTAACGACGTTCTGAAGAAATATAGTCTCGATTTCCACATTATCACTGGCAACGAAGGCGATGCGTTTGATATTACAACAGAAGGGGCTTTGATACTAGTTAAAAGACTGGATAGAGAACAACAAGATTCTTATATACTTGGCTTAGCTGCCGTTGAACAAGGAAAAATGCTTGTATATAAACAAAATAAAACGTCTATAGTCATATATGTAACAGTGACAGATGCGAATGATAATGCACCTGTATTTTCTATTAACAATTTTGAACTCACAGTAAGTGAAGACGTTAAAATAGGACACACATTAACACAGCTCTCAGTAACAGATGCCGATTTGTACGGAACTCCAAATTCTGCTATTGTTTTTAATGTCACTTCAGGCAATGACGATAAATCATTTTATATGCATCCAACGACGGGTATACTTACTGTTAATAAGACGCTCGATTATGATACAGGCAAAACAAAGTATAAGTTGGTTGTTGTAGCTTGTGACCAAGGAACACCGCGTCTATGCAACGCTGCGTATATTGATATTGGACTTATCGATGTTAATGATAATGCGCCAGCCTTCCCTGTTAACGAATATTTTGAGGGTATCGCTGAAAATGAAAGAGTAGGTACGTCTGTTTTTACAGCAAGAGCTACGGATTTGGACAAAGGAAAGTTTGGAACTTTGAATTATTCAATAGTACCGATGTCTACGAATTATAATAAAAACGATGACTCGTGGAAAATGTTCCAAATAGATGCTGTAAGTGGTTTGGTGAATACAAACGCTGTTTTTGATTACGAACAGAAAAACAAATATGAGTTTTCTATCAAAGCTGCAGATTTGGGTGGGAAAAGCTCCACAGTTAAAGTGCGGATTGACGTTGAAAGTAGAGACGAATTTTATCCTCAGTTCACACAGAAAACATACAACTTCGGCGTACCAAAATCAGGATCATTACCCGCTGGATATGTAATCGGCCAAACGACTGCCACCGATAGAGACAAGGGTATCGATGGTCGCATAGTTTACCAGCTCTCCACATCACATTCTTATTTCAAAATTAATAGAACGACTGGCATGATTATTTTGAAAAAGAAGGTAGATTCTATACAAAGTTTGTTTGGTGGTGATAAATCAATAAGTTTAGTTATAACAGCAAGCTCTGGACGGCAAGGATCTTTAACCAATAAAACTGCAGTAGAAATATTACTAGATCCTTCAGCTGTAATATCTGACGGTACAAACATCTTAAACGATCCAGCCCTATCCCAAAATAGCGGACTTTCAGATTGGGCTTTAGGCCTACTAATTGCTTTTATATTTATAATTATAATCTTCGCTGCAACATTTTTGTTTTTGCATATGAAAAATAAGAGGCATAAAAAGGAAAACAAACCCGGTCTAAGTTCAGAGGGAGTTGGAGCAACAAATAGTTACGTAGACCCTAGTGCATTTGACACAATACCAATACGTAACACTGGTCCTGTTAATTCAGCCAATCAATTTGCTCCTCCAAAGTATGATGAGATACCCCCATATGGTGCTCATACAGCTAGTTCAAATTCTGGAGCAGCGACCACTTCGGAACTCTCCGGTTCCGATCAATCAGGCTCTAGCGGGCGTGGATCAGCTGAAGACGGGGAGGATGGAGAAGATGAAGAAATAAGAATGATAAATGAAGGCCCGCTCCAAAGAGAAAGACAAACGAATGGAGTCGATGACGACAACCTATCCGACGTCTCAGTGCATAATACACAAGAGTATTTAGCGAGACTAGGTATCGTTGACACAGGTACAGGAGGAGGAGCTTCGACATCTTCACGACGATGTTCGGAAAACGTTGCGAACAAAGACCCGATGTTACATCACGGCTCAATAGACCCAATGCATAATATATTTGATGAAGACGGTCCACATGAAAACGATATAACTAATTTAATTTATGCTAAATTAAATGAAGTGACTGGAAGCGATCGTGGTAGTAGCGCTGACGAAGCAAGCGCAGCTGTGGACAGAGCAATGGCTTTAGGCGCATTCCCTAGTGCGCCTGGAGAGAACACTGCAGTACCCACAGCAGGACCATCAATGACAGGAAGTCTAAGTTCCATAGTACATTCCGAGGAAGAACTAACGGGTAGCTATAACTGGGACTATTTACTAGACTGGGGTCCGCAATACCAGCCTCTAGCTCACGTTTTCTCGGAAATAGCGCGACTTAAAGATGACGCCGTGTCTCTGCAAAGTGGCAACAGTGGAGCGTCGAGTGCTAAAAGCAAGGGAACATCGATATCTGGGGGCAAGAGTGTACCACCGCCTTTATTAACTACCGTCGCTCCCAGAAGCTGTCCGGCACCTTCGCTATCTTGTAGGCAACCTCAACATTTACTACCTAGGTCACCTATTAGCCACGACGTCCCTGGTGGTTTTTCAGCTGCGGCGGCAATGTCTCCTTCATTCTCACCGTCTTTATCACCGTTAGCAACAAGATCGCCATCTATGTCGCCGCTAGTAGGCCCGGGACTTCCCCCCGCACCGGGAAACAGGAAACATACTCACTCAACAATGAGACTTTAATCTAGAACCAGTCTAACTTTAATTGTAAATAAAACATCGACTGTTTGCCTTATAAGTATTTTTTTAGTATATTTATTGATTACCGATGTGATCGGTATAGTATTAGTGTATTGATCATTTTGTGCATGTTATTTGTATTGTATTCTCCTGGATATGCTCAAAGTGATGTTAAGCGCTTATTACCGATTTTGCGGTACGTGTAAATAACTTTATTCGGGTGTTAACTTTAACTTGTATATAATCTGTACATTTAGTGCCTTGTATAATATAAATGAAGACTGCCATGTAATACGTATTAGACAAACAAATCAGCTTTACTTTAAGCGTTAAGATTGCGTTGTAAATTTTGCTTGATCAGTTACTATTAATATCATTATCGATTTCAGTGAAGAATTCAACTCTAGCAGAGTTCGGCAAAAATCTTTTCAATGTTATTGTAATTAGAGAAATTATAATACTGTGATTTTCTTTTAAAATTAACATGTCATTCGCAATATTTAAAAAAAGGATTTTTAAGACACCTCGAATTTGCTTATTGCGAATGAAGTGTTCGGTTGTATATAATTTGTACTTTTAGGGAATAAGTTCCAATGACTGTAGATGTTGATGAAAAATGAAAAATAAAAATTGTACAATTTATAGTTACGTTTCATTTTTGTAACTGCCCTCTGAATAACTCACGCTTTAACATCTTTTCAACGAAGAAGAGTTTGCTAATTTTGCCAAAAAATAGACAAAGAACGTACATATACAGGGTGTATGGGGACTGCTCCCGAAAACGAAGACAGGTGATAGTACTAATGTCACCTTTGTTGAAGGGACGGATTACAATTCGATCCTGACTATTTTTAAACGTTTTTATAGCGTTATTTAGCTCCATCACGTTAATACAGCTGTTTTTGTTATCATGCTTCATTGCTGGTTCTTTATCTTAGTAAAGTAATGTATTTTTTATGAAACTGTCGTTTCATCTAGCTATACTTACAAGAAGGAGCGTAAATAACGCTAATAAAAAGTGTTAAAAAGACGTCTTTTTTAGTCAAAATCGATTTTTCTCCGTCCCTTCATCAAAGATGTTATTAGATGTCACCCGCCTTTGTTTTCAGGAACAGTCCCCAAACACCCTGTATACATTTTTTATATACAATAGGAAGGCAAGCGATCATACAGGTCACAGTAAGTGATTACAGTCGCCCATGGACATTTCCAAGATCTGTACATCTACGAGACTCGTTGCCAACTCAAAGGCTTTAGCTATATTACGGCATTACTTATTAATTGACGATCTGCTGCCGACCTTATTTAGTTTTGATTTCGAGTGTTTGAAAATTCATACACTCAAATCTATTTTTCCATCTACGAACGGTTATTTATTAAACGATTAATCAATTGACTGATAATTAAAAGAAGCTTTTAATAACCAGTGTTGCCAGATAATCTTTATACATATAATTCTTCTGTACGTGTGTTGACAGTGAACTCCTAAACGGCTGAGCCGAATTGATTAATTTCTTTTTGTTTGTTCAAGCGGATGCGAGGATGGTTTAGATCCACAATTTGGTCCACTAGAAAATTATTTTTTATTCTTAACTAGTTGTTGATTTTGAAGTGTTT
>JAOSYY010000010.1:7403354-7417209 GCA_025727935.1 Hebomoia glaucippe
TCACAATAAATAGCGATTTCAAGGATAAGAAATCAAGTAGCAAACTAACACATTGATATTTCTTAAGATTTAAGATTATCGGTCCTGTTTACGAAATCACGAAACACTTAATAAGCACTAAAACTGTACTTTAACGGGATTTACGCTGTCGCAACGAGTGAAATGATAATGAATAGGAGTCTGTTTTTAGAATTTTTTTTGAATAACACCTGTGGCGAACATCATTGAAATTTACGCTGGCAATACTTTTGCCATGGTATCCCAGACTCGCACGACGGGGTATTGCAAGTTAAGGGTCGCTAGGACAGAACTTAGCTCCCTCTCTTCTCGCCACACCACCGACCCGATCGGACGTATATCCTTATTATCCTACATACGGGTTAATTACTTAATATTGTTAATTACATACTTCACGTCAAATTAAAGTGGACTGGTTATAAGCTAGATCGTATTTTATTATATCCAGATATCCCACACACCTTAATCTAAATAGTTATAGCCGTTCTGTTATATACTAACGTCTAGATTAAATCGACCAATTCTTCAGATGTGAACAACAATGGGAATCAACGGTACACCGAGTTGAAAACTTCAGACAGCAGCTGCAACAGATTCCGGCTAAGTGGGATGCGTACAAGGAAAGGTTCCGAGAGATGGAGCGTTGGATGGATCACGTAGACAAAACTATGGACAGCATCGTACGGGAAGTCGACTCTGCCGAGGCATTTGAGAAGGAGAAAACCATATTCCAAGTAAGAGAACTAGAATTAGTCCGTTGAACTTGTGAGAGAGTCGTTTAATTGATTGTTGCTATTAGCTATAAGGTCTAGATACAATTGTTAAGTAACCCTGATGATACATTATAAAATTTCTAAACTAAATTCAAGCTAGAAAGCATCTCTATAGCACATTAGTTCAGGATCTGCAATACCACATACTTACTGACACTATCTTTGCGTTGGAGTTTAAATCCATGTAAATTTGAAAATAAAAACGATATTACATTATATGTATTGCTTGTAATTAGAAAAATAAATCATACATTTGTTTATGCACACTTTGGAACATAGCTACGCGAGTTGATGGTAAATATATTTGATTTTAATCTAATTTTTTACGAAATAATGATGTTTTATTATAACAATGAATGAAAATTTCTTAAATTTAATTATTATTTATAGAACATCTGTCGTGAAGCAGACCGCAAACGAGAAGATATGAAATGGCTAGTACAAACTCTAGACATGCTCTCGAACCATTGTTCTGACACTGAGGCTCAAGAGGAGCAGATTAGGTTAGAAAATTTAATCTCAAGATATAAGAATCTCATACCCACTATTGAAATAACAATGATCAAGACTGAAACTTATACAAGATGTTACACATACAGACGAGAGGTCCATGAAGTGATTTGTATATTGGAGAATGCCAAGAAACAAGCCATGGTAGAACCAGAACCGCAATCGTTGCAGCAGGTTGAACAGTTAGTGCTCGAACAGCAAGCGACAGTACAAAAACTTGACAGACAGAGACCGTCCGTTATGTCTATGCTGCAGCGTGGTAAAGAATTAATCAAAGATGCCAACGCCCCAGCGTTTGTAAGGGAAGACGTGAGAAACTTGGAATCTGGTTGGAACGTCGCCTATGAATCGAACACCGACCGCCTCCACAAACTTCGTGATACACAGAAAGTTTGGTCCAACTATGAATACCAAAAGGAGGAACTGCTCTCTGATATTGACAAAATCGAAAGCTTTGTTGCGCATCCTGGCTTAGAACTCGGTGTGACTAGCATTAGCCGGGAACTACAGGAGACGCAGGCTGTAAATGCTGATATAGAAAAAGCTAAAGTTGAAAGATTGCCTCAGTTGCAACAAGCCTATGCAGAATTGCAGTCTCTAACAGCAAATAAACCTAAACCTGTTATAGAAAAAGACTTGGAAACAATCGAACTCAAATTAGACAGAGTCAAAGATGAAGTAAAGACAAAGGTTGTTCATCTTGAGAAATTCAACGAAGAATGGGTGAAGATTGAACGAAAATTAGAAAGTGTTCGTGAATGGATTAAGAAAGAAAGTCCGGCTTTAATATCGGAGATTCAATCTGAGAATATAACACCGGAGCAACGAGTGGAAAAGTCACAGTCGTTGCAGAAAGTAATCGCCGAAAAAATGGATATTATTAAGAACGTCGCTGAACAAGGTACAAAATTAACCGTCGAACATCGCGTTCAAGACTCCAATAGACTGAAAGGAGAGATAGCCTTACTAGAAAAAATGATGGCTGATTTACAAAGATCGACCGAACAACAAACGAAGGTTGTAGAACATGATCTCGCTAGCTGGCAGAAATATCAAAAAGGAGTTGCCGAAATCAAACCATGGATTGAAGAAGCTGAAATTAAATTGGGCAGCTTACCAAAACCAACTACGTTGCCTGAAGCGCAGCAATTGCAGCAACAATCAAGAGCATTGGTTACAGATTGTGACAAACAGCTTATGAATCTGCAGATATTATCTAGTGTAAGTCACCAGTTGACTGGTAAAACGAGTGCTCCTGACGAAGTAGACGCTATACATTCTAGATGGGCCATCGTCCATGATCTAGCTGATCAATGGAATAGCAAACTAGAAAAGTTAATTGTTAACTGGGAAAACTTTGAAAGAGAGGCAGAAAAAATCGAAGCATGGATAGACAATGGAGAAAAACTTCTAAGCAGTCGTAGCGTTAATGTTGATACGCCTCAGGTTGAGAAACTTGACCGTGAACTGAATAAATTAAAATCTTTCGGAAACGAAATTTCACAACAACAAGCGAAAATAATTACACTTTCACAAACTTGCGATAACATTTGTCACAGTGTACAACCAGAAGGTGCCAATTTATTGAAAAATAAGGTATCCGATATCAAACAGCGAACTAATAACCTTGCAGAGACTGTAAGGTCAAGAATAAATGAGCTGTCAGATAAAATTATCGTGAAACAGGAGTTCTTGACCAAGTTACATAGTTTTGATAACTGGATAACCGATTTCAGAAGAAAAACGGAAAGTTACGATCAGATTAGTTCCGACAAAGTAGAACCAACTCTACAATCGATGCATGTCTTGCTTCAAGAGCATGCCGCTAAAGCACCTGAATTTACGGATATTTACAATGAAGTCAAAAATATGACACTCGCGTCACACCCAGAAGAAACGCGTTCTTTAAGTGACACCTATTCGAATATCGCCGATCATTATCAAATTATTGAAAGCAACATTCAACAAAACAAAAGTATTTTACAGAAATGGTCAGACTTACTGAACTGGTATGAAGATAATAAACAGCAATTGAATCACATACAGTATCAGATAGATGGACCAAAGCTCACTCCAGAAAGTTATGAGATTCTCCGCCAAGAGCTAGTTAATGTTATAACAAAAGTGCCGGAATGGAAAACGAATGTTGCGCTACTGGATGGACCTTCAAAAATCAAAGTAACTGATCAAAATACTGGAAGACTTATTTCACCTATGAGTTTAGTAAAAGAGATTGAAACCAAGGCGGAAACGTTACTTAACCAAACTATCACAAAACGAGACCTTGTCCAAAAAGTTGGTGCTCGTTGGGATAAATTCAATGTTCAACATAAGACTTTAGCAGAAATTTTGCATAACATTCAATCTTCTCTCAATGAAATGGCCCAAAAACCTGTGCCATTAACAGACGCTACTATACAAGAAATGACTGAGCAATTAGATAGCTTAGATGCTGAGTTAAAAGAAAAACAACCTGTACGAAAAGAATTAAGAGAAGAGGGTCTTCATTTAATGCGCGAAGATCAACAAAACATGGGTACAATTCAAAATGCTTTATCAGCAGCGGACAATAGCTGGGATCAAGTAGTTAACGCAGTCCGCGATACTAAAAATAAGTACATTTTACTTTCATCCACGTTACAAGAATTGAAGAACTTTACGGTAGCGTTTGACCGGGAAATGAACAGAGCGGAGCAGCTTTATAATGAATGTAAAGAGGCGCCTAATGATTATGTTCAAACAGCACAATCATTAGAAAAAGCCAAAAAATCATATGAAGTATTAAAACGCTCTAAATCATTATTAGATCAAATGGATGTCATTAAACAATCCGTATTGAAACAAGCGTCGACTTTAGGTGGCTTTGACACCACGCCTTTAGAGGACGCTTTCCTAAACTCACAAACCCACTGGGAGAAGGTCAATGATGCTATTATTAAGAGAATTCAAGACTTAGATTCGCAACTTCTTGTTTGGCGACAAATAGATGATGTTAAAAATCAAGTCGTCCAATGGCTTAGCGAGACTGGACAAAATTTGGCAAATGCCTGTGATAATTTAGAAATAAGATTTGGGCAGAACCACTTAATGAAATACAAAGAAGAGCTTCCTATTTACTTGGGTTTGAAGAATAGTATAATGGCAAAATGTGAACAAATAACAAATTTAAACAAGAGTATTCCAGTTGCGCAAGTGTCGTCCATAGTTGGATATCTAGACAATGAATTTGAAGCACTCAAAGCTTTAGCGGAGAATCTAGAAAGTGCTGTATCCTCACTGGAATCAAAGGAGAATAAATTTAAAGACAATATTAAACGCCTTTCAGACAAAGTAAGTAAAGTGCGCGATGACATAATAAAGTGTGATGATATGTCCGGTGATAACAATAAGATATTAGATCGTTTGAAGAAGTGTCAGTTATGTAAAGCTGAACTGCAACAATTGAATGACGAGATCGACAACTTATCGGAAAACGTTTCAGAAATGAACGCAAATTATCCTGGATTTTACGAATCACTTGTTCCGAAAGAACTTAGTAATCTACAGAAAAGATTTGAAAGTGTTTTAACACACGCTAATAAAACAGAAACCACTCTTCTTACGTTCCTACAGAAGTCATTTACGGACAAACTTAGTATGTTTAATAGGAACTTAAAAATATTAGATGACAAAACTAGATGGTGTATGCCTGATGTTAATAGTGACAAGTACAATCTTGAGGTAAAAAGTGCTGCTCTTGTTGAAGTAGGATCTGGCATTGAGGAGTGCCATAAAAAGATGAAGGAATTGAAAGAGGCTTGTGATACGTTGCGAGTTGTAGCTGAACCAGCCAGTGCTCAAGAGGCAGCTGTTCAAACAGAGAAAGCGCAGAAAAACTTAGAAGTGCTTTCGTCTAATTATGATGAAATAAAGAAAAGATTACAGGATAATATTGATGCTTGGCAAAATTATGAGACGTTATTGGAAAGTGTCTCCGAATGGCTAAAAGACAAAGAAAATCAAATTCGTTTAGAAGCAGCTAACCTCAGTGACTTAAGTGATGTAGACAATAAGATATATCAAATTGAAGGCTTAAATAATGAGATTAAGAAATATGGAAGTGAAGTAAACAGGCTTACTGAAATTGGAGAAAATGTATTGTCAAGAAATCCAGATTCAAGAGTTTCACAATACATTAACCATTTAGTGAATAGGTATCAAGCTGTTGATAAATTTATAGACAGCCATCTTAAGCGGTTAAATGACTTGAAGAGAAATAAAGAAAAGTACGATAAGTCCACAGCTGATTTTAAAAATTGGTTACAAGATGCTAATTCCAAGATAGCTGATTTAGCAGTTATGAGTAAGCATTCCAAGCCATCAGTTGCTGATTTAGAACAGATCAAAAAACTAAATGAGAACAAAGAAATCGGACAGAGACTACTCAATAGTGCTATTGAGTCTGGTGAATCATTGTTCAGTGGTATAACACCAGAAGGACGTGAGAAGGTCAGAAATGAACTGAGAACTTTACGAGATTTCTTCGAAAATTCGGTTGATTCACTCAATAATGTTATCAAAGATATTGAGACCACTCTCAATAAGAGGTCCTCTTTCGATGACACCTTTAATCAAGTTCAAAAATGGATAGCTGATAAGGAAACCGAATTAGGAGAATTTAAGTTATCTCCGACCTTACCTGATAAAAAAGCTCAGCTACACTCGAATAAAATTATACTTCAAGAAGTCGAATTACATCAGTCTATGCTTACTCAACTTACTGAAAAAATAAAATTAATGCCGGATGAAGAGGCCGAAAAAAGTTTGGGAAAAGTTATCGACAAATATTCAAATATATCTCAAGAAATACAAAAAAGGATAGACGCATATGAGAAGCATGTCGCAGATCATGAAAAGTACGTACAATTGTTTGAAGAAATGCGTGATTCCATTAACCATATTGTAGCTGAAAACAGTATGGTGCATTATGGAGTAGTTACTTTGAAAGACGATATTGATAATAGGATTTCTGTTATTGAAAAGGTGACATCTAGAGCGCAAGAGCTTGATAAAGGTCTAGACAATCTAAAAGTTCAGTTGCATAAAGTTTTAGAGTGTACTAGTCCTAATGGTCACCCCGTATTGATAAGCGAATTTGAACAATTAAAAGGAACTTGGGACCAATTCGCCAAACAATGTCATGAACAAAACAAGAAGTTGAAAGATACTTTACAGCAATGGAATGAAAGTCAAAAAACACTAGAGGAACTGGATGAATGGCTGAAGGTGAAAGAAAATCAAGTAAGAGATCAAAGTTTGAAGAGTAATCTCGAAGCCAAGGTAGCACACTTACAGAGACTCAAAGAAATTCAAAACGAACTTACAGCCAAACAGCCCAGTTTCACTGCGTTGTCTGATACACAAAATGTAACAAATGAAACTGAAATAACAAACAAGACATCCAAATTATCTACTAGATTCCATACTTTGAATAATTTAGTAAACGAGTTGATATCAAAATATGAAGTTTTTGTATCTGAACATCAAACCTTTGAAAATGAATATAATGAAATGGAGACCTGGCTTGGAGGTATGCTAGGTGAATTACAAGACTTGAATGAAATTGTTGGAGATTACGCCGTTTTGCAAGAAAAACAAAACAAGGCTAAAGAACTCTATGAGACGAGAAATAAGAAAACACCGGCTTTCGAAGAATTCCTTAGTTTGGGAGAAAAGCTATATGCACATACAAGCCCTGATGGCAGAGAAGTCATTCGTCAGAAAATACGCAAAATAAGATCCTTGTGGGATAGCTTTGGCGATAGTTTCCAAGAAACCGTCAACAAGTTGGATCAATGCTTACTTCAATTCTCAGACTTTTCACTAGCTCAAGAACAGTTAACGAAATGGCTCAAGGATGTAGAACGGGCCATGCAAAAACACACTGAACTAAAAGCATCGTTAGAGGAAAAGAAAGCGCAATTACAAAATCATAAAATAATGCACCAAGAAATTATGACGCACCAGCAACTTGTAGAATCGGTGTGTGATAAAGCACAGCAGTTAGTAGATCAAACTCATGATGCATCTTTAAACGTGTATTTGCAATCAATAAAACAATTATTCCAAAATATCGTAACAAAGTCACAAAACCTTCAAGAAAACTTAGAAGAGTGTGTTAAGAAACACGAAGATTTAACTCGTCTTATACAAAAGTATAAGGAATGGACAGGTGGTCAGTCAGAAAAATTAATGGACATTGAAAATGCGAGCGGTGAAAAACCTGAAATCGTACGAAAATTGCAATCTGCGTTAGCTTTAAAAGATATAGAAAAAATTGGATCTACAAAATTAGATGAAATTCGGACCGTGTTTTCTCTTGTAAGCAAAAGTACATCAGAAGCTGGAAATATTTCGATAAAAACAGAAATCGATAATTTGCAAGATCAATTACGCAATGCTGTTCAAAGTATTGACGTTTCAGAACAAAAACTGAAGCAAACGCTGAATGTATGGAATAACTTTGAAAGTTCAATAGAAAGTTTATCCGAATGGCTCAAAGATATGGAGTCTAAATGTCGTGACCAAGCACTTTGTTCCACCCTACAAGAGAAAGAAGCTCAATTACAAAGATATATTGACCTTCGTAACGCTATTTACGCTAAGGAGAAAGATGTCGATAATTTCGTTGATGAATCTCACAGTCTTATTCAAATGAGTGGAGTTGAACGTCTTAAAGCACTCGTAACACAAGTAAATAGCCGTTATCAGCAACTGCATTTAATTTCCAAAGAAATAGTTACTCACTGGTCAGAATTAGTCGGAGACCATAAGAAATTTGATCAATTAAGAAATGAGTTTGACTTATGGCTTAAGCCTTTAGAAGAACAATTGTCAAAGATGATTGAAGATAAACTTAGTATTGAAAGTAAAGGTAATAAGTTGCAAGTCTTCTTACTTGAAAAAGACAACGGTGAACATAAAATGAGCATATTAGCAACTGCAGGCGACAAAGTCTTGCCGGAAACAGCAGCTTCCGGTAGGGAAAATATACGGTCTGAAATAAGAGCTCTTAGGGAGAGATGGGACAAATTTAACGACAGTATTGTACAACAACAAAGGGAATATGAGTCGCAAACATTACAGTGGTCTAGTTACCAAGATGTTTTACAGCAAACATTGTCTTGGTTGGACGAAAAAGAAAAGATAGTTGAGAACGAAGAAAAGGCAACTCTAAATTCTGCTCAAGAAATAAAAAGTAAAATATTGAAGAATAAAACATTATTGCAAGAAATTTATTCTCATAAGAGAGTTATAGAAACTGTTACCGACAAAGCTAAGTCTGTAGCAGCAAGTATTCAATCTGGTAAGGGAGACACTAACGAAACAACATCTATTATTAAATCCATTTGGGACAGATACAATGCTCTAACAAACAGACTCACCGCTATTATAGACAAGCATGAAAGTTCTTATGATATCTACCAACAATTTTCTGATCAACAAAAATCTTTACAAGACTATCAGAAGAATTTGTGGGATAGGCTTCATCTTCTATCAGATTTCACAGGCAATAAAGCGGCATTGCAAAATAAGTTGTCTAAAATTCAAGAGCTTCTTGACGCCATACCCTCTGGAAATAATAAATTAAAGATGTTATCAGATCTTATCGAAAGTCATTCGGCAAAGTTATCGCCACGTGGAAAAGATGGAATGTTCCGAGAATTAGGACTGCTCAAGGCTGACTTAGAAAAGTTTACGACTACTGTTCACGATGTAAAACGTGGTATAGAAGAAAAGATTCAGCAATGGATAGAGTTTGACAGTGCCAACGACCGTCTCCAGCATTGGCTTAGTGATACAGAAATGAGCCTTAAAACTTATACACCAAAGGCTACACTAGAAGAGAAGATTGATCAACTCAATAAATACCAGGTAAGTAAAAATAGTTGAAATGTTTGTTGCAAAATGTTAAACTGAACGCCGATATTTTTTTAATGTTTACCGCATTTTAAACAGGATTTGAGTAAAGCGATTGATAATCACGAATCTGATTTGTGTGCTGTCGTTAGTTTGGGCGAAGCGTTGGAACAAGTAAGGGAAAACAGAAAGAAATATATTTACATCGAGCACTGTAGGATCTAATCATAATTTTCAGTAGAAACCTAATATCACCGAAATAATAATTTTGTAACAGTGTAGTCTAACATTGGGGGACTTGTAACATTATTGATATATATAATTGTATATTGGATAAAATCTTTATTGTGATGGTTACTAATGAAATTAGAATAAATAATAGTCTAAAATGGTGTAGGCATCTGTTAATTATTATTAAGAGTAGTATATTAACTACTTCTATATAATTATAATCCCTACTAATGGTAGCAGGTCATATGATACTTTAGGTAAATGTTATTGATTATTAATCACAAAATATATTTTCAGGCAATTTCAGCGAATTTGAAAAAGGCAGAGAATGACGTAGATAAATTAACTGATGAATTCAGCGATCTTATAGAAAATTGCCACGACACTAGAATAACTATGAATCTACAGCAGATGACATCTAGATTCCAATCTGTGCATTCAACGGCAAAGGAATTAGTTAAAAAATGTCAACAAGCAGTGAATGATCACAACGCTTATCAAGAGAAATACAAACAATGCACGGCTTGGATTACAGCTGCACAGCTGAAATTTGAAGAGTGTCAGAAAAATTTGTCTAACACACCAGAAGGCATTAGCGCTAAACGAGAAAGCTTAAACGATCTATTAAGTCAACGACGTAACGCTACTCTCCTTGTAAATAACACATTTGAATTAGGAGAAAAATTATATCCATCTACATCGCCGGATGGAAAGGAGATTATTGAACAGCAACTCCAAGATATACAACAAGCCGTAGATAATCTTTATGACAACATCACAAAGGCTGAGAGAAATTTAGATTCAGAACTTAATAAGTGGTCTTCGTTCGAGGACAACCTGAAGAGTGTTCAAGAATGGCTGGCTTTGGCCGAGAAAAATCTTCCAAAAGAAATTGAACTCAAAGCTACATTGGATGAAAAGAGAAATCAGTTGAATATCTATAGAGATTACTTACAAGATGCATTGTCCCATCAGCAAGATATTGCGGAACTTGAAATGCGATCAGAGAGTCTACCTGATGTTACTGAAGATGTGAAAAAGAACATCAGTCAATTGAAACAAAGACAAGAAACCGTACTCAAGAGAGCTAAATCATTTGTTGAACAATATGAAGGTATTGTTAATAATCACCAACAATATACAAAAGCAGTGATGGAATTGCAAGAATGGGTTGAAGCTACTCATAACACTGCTCAGCTGTGGGGAGATGTTAACTTAGAAAGGGTCGCGTTGAGCAGCAATTGTGAAAAATTAAAGTCATTGCAAATGAGTTTACCTGAAGAGAAGAGCCGCATAGATAAAATACGTATCCTCGGTGAAAAAGTGTTGCCAGGCACCATAAGCGGTGGACAAACTAACATCAGGAATCAAATCGACGCTTCTCACCAAGAATGGGAAGGTTTAATATCATTTATCAACAAAACAATCGAATCTCTGGAAAACAAAATACAACAATGGAATGAGTACGAAAACATGAAAGATCAATGTTTAGCGTGGATAAGAAATACAGACAACCAAATTCACGGTGTCGACTTGAAAGCCACCTTACCAGAAAAACAAGAACAATACAACAAATTCCAAGAGCTACAGGGTGAAGTTCGCGCCAAGGAATTAGAAATTGATAATATAACGGAAAGAGCACAACACCTTTACACGGGTACTCTAGGACCTCGCGGTTCCCAAATATCGGATCTTACTGTAAAATATCAAACCGTTTGCCAAAAGGTGAAAGATTTAACCAACAGATGGCAGCAGTATGTTAAAACCCACCAAGAATTTGCCAGTAACGTAACAGAGTGTTCTCAATGGATTGAAGAATTAAGAGACAAATTAGACTTCTGTTCTGATCTTAGTTCATGTTCTCAAGATGATCTAGAAACAAAATTGGTCCTTATACAGAACTTGTTACTGACAAAGGACGAAGGTTTTACAAAAGTACAATCTTTGGTGGAACTGGCTCAAAATGTGTTAGCCAACACGGCGCCTGCGGGTCACGATGCCATCAATAACGCTTTGGTTGCCTTACAAGAGCAATGGTCTGCTCTTTTGTCTAGGATGATTGATACTAAGAATTCACTAGATGATTCCGTCACAAAATGGGCTGGATTCCTTGAACAAATACAACTAATAGAAAAGAGCAACACATGGTTAGAAAATATGCTTTCAGAATTAACACCCTACGCCGGCTCAATGACAGATAAGAGAGCACAACTCGAGAAACTAAAAGAAGTCGAGGAGAAAGCGCGCTGTGACCGATTAGACGTTGACAGTTTAAAGGCGAAAGCCTCTGAAATGTTGGCTAGTGGCCAGCAAAATCAAGCAGCTTCAAAAGCTCAGGAAACATTAAATAAGTTTGATTCTCTATACGATAAAATAAAGAAATTGCTTGCCGATCGAGAAGAACAGTACAAAGATCACAGATTGTACAAAGAAGCCCACGATGAGTTAATCCAGTGGTTGGGAAGAGCAAGAGAGAAAGTTCCATCATTAAAGTCCAAACCATTGAGCGATAAACTGGCAATTGAGAATTCCGTAGCACCGCTCGATGCCTTAATAAACAAACAAGCTCAAGGTGAGCTTCTATTAGAACATTTGCAACATACAGGCGAAGTTGTTCTTGCAAGCACATCTCCAGATGGTCAAGTCGTAATCAAAAATGAAATGAAAGCCTTAAAAGAAAGTTTCGATCAACTTTTCAATGAGATTAAGCAACAAAAGAGCCAACTAGAAGGTGTTGTAAATCAATGGAGGGAGTACAAAGATGAGTATGAAAGATTATCTGATTGGTTACAGCAAAAGGAAATCCTTATTAAAAATCATAAAGTTGCTTTGTTGGGAACTGCGAAGGAAAAGGGAGGCCAAGTCAATGAAGTGAAAGAGATTGTTGATCAATTGAATAAAGGTAAAGCAGATATTGACAGTTTTAATGCGTCTGCAGCTGGACTACTGTCATCGCACTTGGACACGTATGTCAATAACCAATTAAGACATTTGAATACAAGATACCAAGTCTTGGTTAACATGGCTAATGATGTTTTAAAGAAAGTCGAAAACAATTATGAACAACATAAAGCCTATGATAATAACTACACTAAGACTAAGAAATGGATCGACGATGCTTGGGAAATCACTCGCAGTGGAAGTGAGGCAGGAAGCAACAGTAGTAAGGAAGCACTCCAAAAGCGCTTGGAACAAATCGAAGACTTGCTTAAACGTCGTGAGGAGGGACAAAACTTGGTCCACGCTACCATAAACAGCGGAGAAAAGGTGTTGAGAAACACTAGGTCAGATGGAAAAGATAAAATTAACACAGAAATCAAGGAACTCCAAAACGAATGGGATCGTCTTGTAAAGAAAATGACTACAGCCAAAGTCCACCTTGAGACTGCACTTTTACAATGGGCCGATTACAGTTCAAGCTATTCGCAGTTACAACAATGGATTTCCGACAGAGAAGCAAAACTGCAAGAGGTTTGTGAACAAAAAGTTGCTAAATCCAAAAAGGGCCAAGATCGTCTCGGAGGTCTCACGACAGGCCTTAGCCTCGGAGAAAGAAAAGCAACCCTACGTCAAACAAACAATATCGTACAAGATATAGTTTCGTTTGAGCCAATGATTCAGTCTGTTACATCTAAGGCTTCGGAACTTATGCAACAGGCTCCGGCGTCTGAAATCACCAGCAAATACGAGAACTTATCGAAACAAGCGAAAGACTTGTACGAGAAGCAAAAGGAAACCGTCGAGCAGCACCAGGCGTTCATCGATGCTGGAACCGATTTTGTCCAGTGGATTAGAGCTGCGAAGGAGAGGCTAGGAAAATGTTCAGATGCTACTGGCGACAAAGAGTACTTAAGTAGCAAGATTTCGCAGTTAAAGGTATTAGAGAGTGAATTACCAGAAGGTCAAGCGAAGCTGCAGAAGGCTTTAGAACAAGGCGAGATATCGTGTGCTCTCGCTGATGAGGAAGATAAAGAGGACATTGAGGAAGAAGTGGCTCTAATGCAAGAGGAGTACGATACTTATGTGTAAGTTGATTTTTTATATGTTTAAAAAAAAGAAAAATAGATAAAAAAATCGTTGACGTTTCATTACAATCAGTTCATTCGTTTTTGCGTGAAAGAGTAACAAATATCCATACATACTCACAAACATTATTAATTTGTTTATAATATTATTAATAAAGATTCTATATATTTTTTAATTTTTCTTTATTTTTATATATTAACGTTAAGGAAGTTCATCTAACTATATTTTAGATATGAGTTGCCAAACTTTCAGGCGACAAACAGATAGACAAACTATAAAATTTATTAATACTTTTTTATTTTCAGTGAGCAGCTGAACAATACAAAGGCATTGATTGAAGGCGGTATCGTTAAATGGACGGAATACGAAGAGCATTACAAAGAAGCCTTGGAATGGTT